>VOQJ01030166.1:16902-30052 GCA_015052665.1 Apistogramma diplotaenia
TTCCCTTCCTTTTTTTTTTTCCGCCTTGCCGGTTTTTTTTTTTTTTTTTTTTTTTTTACCTCGACCTAAAGCGCACTGGTGATAGAGAGTACGGCTTGTCTGGAGCCACATCAGCCAGCGGTTGATTTTCTAAATGACAGTGCTGTGCAAGAACCCGCTAAACTCTGACTTTGATTTTTTAAGTCCTTTGATTGTAGGGTAGGAGAAACTGGAGAGGTTTTCAGTGGTGATATTTTTGAGTTTTAACTGTGTGATGATTTGCTGATGTTTGTGTACAGACTGAAGTTACTCTCTGCGCTGTTTGTTCTTCAGCAGCCTCCCTGTGCATGCTTTGGCTCCAAGGTGAATATCTCCCATCGGCAGTCGTTTGTGCCTTTGTTCTGGTTGCCAAGGCTATAAGAGGCCATTCATTCAAAGTTTTTACCCCTCACCCACCGCTCCGTCCACTTATCGTCTTGGCGGCTTGGATCTTATCCGCTCCTTTAAAGTTGCCAGCAGGCTGGGAGGAATACTAATATCGCAAACAATATGTCAGATCTGCCCAGAGCACTCTTATTCTGTGTTGCCTCATTCTGCAGCATTTGGACCTGAGTTCTACTGAAACTAGTTGATTAACCATTTGCTGCTATATCCCTAAACATAAATGAGAGTTAAATTCCCGTGTGTCCTCTGGCACCGGAAAGCCAAGTATGCAAAATATGTTTTGGAAACATTCATCTGTAGAGTGACACATTTTTGCTGGTTTCTGTATCCAAATGGACATTGTTGAGTTGTGGCTCATCCAGTCATTCTTCTTTTCTGTCCATAATTTATAGCAGAAAGAGCATTTGGTAGCTGCAGCATCCGAAAGCAGGCAAAGACTAACCAGAGTTTGGTTTTTCAGTGCACCACCGTGTGTAATTTTAACAGCACAAAGTTGGGTTTTAGTTCCCCATTAAACCAAGAATTCCTCACTACACTGCTGTATGCGTGTGTCTGCAGGAGGAAATCTTGTACCAGTACCCGGCGTCCGAAGCCTCCAGCCAGCTGAAAGGAGTGAGGGGGATCTTCCTCACTCTGTGTGACATGCTGGAGAATGTCACGGGGGGGCGGATCATCAGGTAGGAAAATAAAACACACGAACATACGACGCAGACCGACTGTGCACGAAAGAAATCCAAGTTATGACGCAATCAAGAACAACCAGGCTTCCATTTCCACTGTTTGTCATTATTGGTCAGTTTCCGATACATAAACTGTAATAATCCTCATCCAGGAAACCTCTTGGCTGTGAGGGGAGGACCGCTGCTCGCTGCAGCCACACACACACACACACACACACACACACACACACACACACACACACACACACACACACAGGGGTGTGACCTGAGCAGTCAGCCAGCAAATGTTGCTGGCTGGAGGTTTTTCTGTCTTTATCCTGTCGTGATAACACTGTGTGGATTGTGATCGAGCTTCTTGTTTAACGTAGTGGAGTTTTTATCAGAAGCCGAATCAGTTATGAACAGCATTCATTTAAGTTCAAAATAAACGAAGATACTTAAATTAGTTCTGGGTTTTTTTTGCTGTTTTTCCTTTTGCATTAGAACCCTTGAAACAAGTTTTTAAAAAAAATATTTTGCACTTCAACTTGTTCACAAATTATAGGAAAGCAGTGAAAATAATATTCTTAATGATCAGTGAGACAAAAAAAACAAAAAGCTACTCTTATTTATCCAGTAAGTCGTCTTCAGCGTTGGGCAAGAGTTGTTTTTTGTTCTCCCTCCACAAGGTCAGGAGATGTCTGTGTGTGTTATGTCTGTGTTATGTGTTCATAGCCCATAGGGCTGAAAATCACAACAAAAGTCAACTCAAGGTGCTTTATATTGTAAGGTAAAGACCCTCCAATAATACAGAGAAAACCCCAACAATCAGATGACCCCCCCTGTCGAGCAAGCATTTGGCATCAGTGGGAAGGAAAAACTCCCTTTTAACAGGAAGAAGCCCCTGGCTCAGGGAGGGGCAGTCAGAGGGAGACAGGACAAAAGCCATGAAATTGTTCCTGTTGCTGCATGTTTTGGCTTATTAATCAGATGGCTTGCTGATGAGCACACAGAACCGTCTGAGTCCATCTTCATCAGCGAATGATCTGTGTTAAGATCATAAGGGGGTCCTTGGAAGATAGCTTTAGACTGGTGACACTGATGTAGCAGGTTTTCCTCAGTGACAGTAGTGGTTAACTCACCCACCTAACAAGCAAAAGATCCCCGATTCAAGATCAGGAGGGGAGACAAATGCAGCTTCAGGAGGTCACAAGCTACTCCTAGTGCCGCTCCCAAGCCCGGATAACTGAGGGAGGGCTGCCTCGGGAAGGGCATGTGGTGACTTGTTTGCTGTTTTGTTCTTGAATATTTTGAATCTCCACAGTTTATGGAGATGAAAACATCAGAGAGCTCAGAAAACCCGGGGAGAGAGAAAAACAGCAGTTATGTTGTATTCACAGTAACACTAGTCTTAGTTTACTCTTCACCCATTTCACGTCTCTCACATCGTCCCGCCGTTTCTCTCCTAGCTCGTCTCTCCTGCTCGGCAAACATCTGGTACATGTTGGCTACTGGAAAGACAGCAACAATCTGCTGGTCGTAGGCCTTCCTGCTGAGAGGTACACTGAAGCAGCATTAAACACGCACACACTGCACACACACACTGCACACAGTCTATTATACTGTGAGGTCAACTGCAGACGCACTCGACATGCTGTGTAGATAATACACACGCTGATACCACATGACAGGTGTTAAAATTTGACATTAATTTATCTTTTTTTCAAACTGGGGCCCTGACACTGATGTGGTAGTAAATTCTCTGAGCATGACCTGTGCTCCAGAAATAAGGTCTTTTTGGAGAGGAGGAAAGATTTAAGAGCACAATCTGTAAAAACAATCGGAAAGGACCGGCTGTTGTTTTTTTTCCTCTTTCAACTTTACCATGTGCTCGTCTTTGTCCTTTGTTGGCCAGATGAAGGCCTCTTTAAGAAGCACGTGGTCGTAAAACGGTTGGAGAGATGAGTCACGATAGCCACCTTTTCATGTGTAACAGCCAGGTCAGTCTGACCAATTCGTTCATGCTCGGAAGTTACGGTTATATTGTTTTTTTTGTTTTCAAGAACACCCACAAGCAGAAAACTCACTGCCATAAAAATGTTTTTCTTTGTGGCTTCTGGCTGTTAGTCCAAATATTTGATAAGCGTGATAGATGTGCTGAGGCTAATGTTTAGCCAGCTCTCTGTTATAACTTTTTCCGTTTCCCTGCAGGGTTCCTCTGCTGTATCTGCAGACGGTGGTGGGAGACGTAGTCCGCACACTAAAAGTGATGTACGGCTCCTTAGACAGGTTGGTCAGCGTTGGCTTTCCCTCCGTCCTGCAGAGAGGTGGTTTGAACTTCCTCTTTCTGGTTGCCATTTTTTTCCACATTTCGCAAAATATGCTGAAATCAAAGTAACGTGCCCTAGCGCTAAAGCAGAAACCTTCCCCACAACGTCATTATTGTCTCAATTTGTCTGCTGGATTCATTTTGTTCTCAAGTATCTTCTTATGTGCATGTTTTTTTTTTAAGCAGACCTATTCTGCTCATTTCTAGCTCCATACTTTTATACTTTGAATGATGCTCAGTTTAAAATAATCATTATTTGTCCTATAGTGGGCCTTGGTGAAGCCTGAGGTCATCCACTTTCTCAAAATACAAGCTTTAGTTACTTTCCCTCTGATTGGTTGCCACCTGTAATCAGAAGGTTTGAACAGCAGGTGGGTGGGGCTTCAAGAGTTTGGAGCACCCTGAGGTGCTGAACTTTGGGCTCACTTGGATTACTTGTGCATACACTGACCTCATTATTGGCAGAAACAAGGGAAAAGAGTTACAGGTGTGCTTAAAGATGCCCGACCTCTAATCTAATCGTGTCCCCTGCAGCGCGTTCTGTAAGGTGGACCACGCTCCCAGGTTGGACCATTTCTTCTGCCTGTTCTTCCAGCAGCTCATCCAACCCTCGCGTCTCAGGGAAGGCTCCTCCTCAGCACCTCCACCCGACATCTCAGGGACCCTCTTCCTCGACGGGCTGCCGGCGGTTCGGTGGCTCACGTTGCCTCCAGAAATCAAGGTACATCTGTGAATGTGAAGCTTCTTCTGTCTTAATGATGTTGTGGATCAATAAATACAGCACTACTCCTGCTGTTCTTGTTCTCATGACGCCTGTTGCTTTTGTTTGTTAGTTCAGCTCTGGTGCCCTCTTGTGTTCAATATTAAGAACAACACCTACTGGGTTTTTATTTATTTATTTATTAAATCAGGTGAAATTTTAATGGACTTCAGTGGGTGAAGTCCATTAAAGTGGGTGGACTGAAAAAGCACATCTGATATTGTAACTTTAAGCAACTTCAGTGTTATAAAACTTTCCTTCTGTTCTTTTACCCGCAGATGGAGGTCGATACGGTTCTGTCTGATTTTGAGTCTTCTGATTTTGGAGAAATGGTAAGAAAAACTTACTTTAAAGCTCTGCACTGTCTTTACAGTCAGCTACAAATCAGTGATGTTCACGTGGGCTTAGAAACGCCAGCCTTACGAGGCTTTCACTTGAGCTGGTGCACATGTTTGCTGAGATGTGATGTGTCTTCTGTCTTGCTCAGTGGAAGGAGAAGGTCAGCCTATTTATAGAAAGGTGTTCATGTCTGTGTGTATTTTTAATGAGAAGCTAATGGTGTCTGCTGTCTTTTGTACATGCAGCACTAATAGATCAGAGATGGAATGTAACATCATATTTGTCTCTAACAAGCAAGTGTCAAACTTTGCTTCTGTGGAGTTTAGAATGATTTTTTTTTTTTTGCCCCAAAGCAAACAAAGTTTTATTTTTGAAACCTCTGGAATAATTTTTCAGAATTAATGAACAGTTTGTGTTTGCACTCATACTGTCAGACTTTATGCTGCTGTAACCTTAAATATGGTTTTGTTTGTTTGTTTGTTTTTATCTATATTTTGATGCTTTTCCAGTCGGAGGATTTTTTCGGCCTGAGGCGTCTGTACGTGATTCTCGGCTCCTGTTTATTCTACAAGGTACGTTTTATAATCAAAACAAGCACATGCATGCTTCAGCGCCAGCAGCCTTGTATTTATTTACTCATCTCATAGCACCCTGTCGTCTAGACAGCTATTGATGTCCAGATAACTGTGACTGTGTACACATGATGGCCTTTCACACAGGATAAGTGTGTTATATGACTCAGCAGCAAATTTACAAACCAATTATGCTGTTAAATTATTAACTAACTTGATAAGAGAGATGGTGATTTATTCTTTCACGTTTCCACTCTCTCCCCTCCCAGTCCTACCTGATTGCCAACCATCTGCCTAAGGAGGACCTGCTGGATGTGTGTTTGTACTGCCAGCACTACTGCCTGCTGCCGCTGGCGTCAGAGCAGCGCGTGGGTCAGCTGGTCATCTGGAGAGAGGTGTTTCCCCAGCAGAGGGCTAACGGAGCTGCGCCGGGCCACAGCCAGCCACAAGGGCGACACTTCCTCCTCATTGTGGGGCTGGTAAGGAGGCAAATCCCTGACTGGTTTTAATTGATATTCCATCCATCCACCCTCTTCCACTGAATGTTCAGGGTCACGGGGGGGCTGGAGCCTATCCCAGCTGACATAGGGCAAGAGGCAGGGTACGCCCTGTCCAGGTCATCAGCCGCGATGGATCAGTCACAGTCCAGACCTCAACCTGACTAAAGTGCTGTGGTGGGACCTCAGGAGAGCCGTGCATAAATGAATGCCTGCAAACCTCAATGAACTGCAACAACACTGTAAAGAAGAGTGGGCGAGAATTTATCCACAACTACGTGACACTGATGAAGTCATACAGAAATGATTACTTCAGGTTATTGCTGCTAAAGGTGGTTCTGCAAACTGCTGAATCATTGTGTCATTAGTTTTTCACACTGCTTCTGCAGCTTAGTTTAGTCTTTGTGAAGTGAATAATGACACGGTGGAATCTGCAGTGGGTTGTTCTACACCTGATATCAGCTGTCCTGATATGTAAAACCTCAGAGCTGACAGAAGGTGCACTTTCATTTTACCGTGACTGTAATTCTGCCCCATCTCGTCAGTCTCTGCACCATCTCTGCTGATATTTTAAAAGATCCCTTCATACTAATGTTTCTTCATGACGTCATTTTCCAGTTTTTCTTTCGCTCTCTCCTCAGAGGCACTTCATGCAGTGTGTACTGCTGGAAGCGGGCAGCTGTGCTTCCCCAGCTTTGGGCTCTCCTGGGCCTGACTGTATTTACGTGGATCAGGTGGGCTTTGTTGAACTTGAATGTAAACTCCTGCCATGATGTTCTTCATTTCTCCTGTAGTTTGCAATATATTTAACAAAATCTGTTTACATTGAACTAAAGGCTGACTTATTCTGGTCGCAGGTGAAAGCCACCCTGCTGCAGTTGGAGGTGTTGGAGGCAGGCATCGAAGAGCGTCTAAATGCTCCGCCTACTCCCTGCCTGTCCTGCGCCGACTGGTTCCTCCCCGCTGCCACGGCCCGCGACCGCCTCGACAGCTTGGCCTCCTCCTCCCCCGTCTTCAGCAAGCTTGCCGGTGCCGTTAAAGGCTCCTCGTCAGGATCCAGAGGCCGCAGCCTGTTCGGGGAGAAGTCGTGGAGGGCCAGCCCGCAGAGGAGTCTGTCAGACAGCGGGAGCGAGGGCCAGATGGATGCTGGGTCGGGGTCCAGTTCATCAGTGGCTCCGGGCTTCAGTCCGCATTCCACACCGGACTCAGCGAGGAAGCTCAGGGGCCGCCGGGACTCGATGGGGTCTGGAGGGTCTGATGGCAGTGGAGGCAGCGGGGGACTCTTTAAGGTGGGAGTGTAATCCTTTAAGGAGTTTGTATTTGTTCCAGTTTCATTTTTTCTTCTCTGTTTGTGTGAATTAAATGTGTTTGAACACAGAAGTTTGAAGAAGGTTTGGCGCCGAGTATCTTCTTTGGAAATACCTGGAGCTCCTCTGTAGGTAGAAAACCTTCCCACACTGTTTCTGGATTAAAGCAAAGGTTTGCAACAAGCCAGCTTCTCACGAAGAAAGCAGAGTTACAGGGATCAAAGCTGGAGGTGGCTGGATTCAAAGAACCAAACACACCTGAAGAATTCAAAGCACATTACTACATTTTCTTTTTAATAGGAAACTTGTGTTTCTGTAAAACTGCCTGTGAGCAATTTCTTTACTTACAAGCAGATTTTATTTAACCTTGATGTTTTTATCAGATACCCAGGATGAAGCACCCGAACCCTTTTTACCTGGGCACCCTGAAGAAGACCCTGACTGAGAGGGAGACAGAGGAGATGTATAACACCATGAAGTCAGTGACCTCTTACGCGTTTACTTTTATTAATCAGCTAAAAAAAAAAACACACTTTCTGAAGTTTGATCTGAGTCTTGTGTTCGTGGCAGACTAACATCAGGCGCAGAGAACACCTTGTTCCACTACGTCCTGATGGAAACCGTGCAGGGAATCTTCATCGCTCCGACTCACAGAGAAGTGGCCCAGCTGAGCGGCTCCATTCACCCGCAGCTCATACGCAACTTCCACCACTGCTGCCTCTCCATACGAGCCGCCTTCCAGCAGAGCCTGCCGGCCAGGGTGAGACAGCAGGCTGAGACAAAGTTTGGTTTTCTTTAAGTGTAAGATTTCTGACTGGAGATCAAAAAGGCACAAAATATCACAAAATTCCATATAAATGCACCTGCTGGGAAGCAGATTGGGACACAGCACAAAAAAGTGTGTTTGTCAGGAGCCGGACTACTGACTGTGTGTCGCGGTGAAGCTCTGTGAAATTAGTTATAAAATCTACATCTGTGTATGTCTTATTAAATAAATCTTGTATTGTTCAATTGTTTGCCAAGGACGGGTAGTTTGGTCAGGACTTCTACGCCCGATATGGAGAATAAGGTCAACTTAGGTCAAAGGAAACCGTTTCCTGCAGACTCAGCATGTGTTAAACAGTCTTGTGTGCATTAACGTGCTGAATGAAGCAGGTAATTGTGTGATTTTCTTTCCCGTAGAGCCGCCGTGCTGCAGACAGGCCGCAGGGCGGCGGCTGGGGTCTGGGTCCCGTCAAAGAGCACGGCGTTCTGTTTCAGTGCAAACCTGAAAACTGGACCGACCAGAGGAAACCGGCTCCCACCATGACTTACTGGGTCATTGGGTATGTCAGCTTCCACTCTGATGAAAATCCACTTACTAATTATTTTTTTAAATAATCCACAGAGTTTTACATGTTTCAGATTCAGCAGCTGGAGTGATGAAGTCTGCTCAGGCTGAGGCCTCATCTGGAATGATCGAGCAGCAAAAACCGAATATAACTCTAATAAATGATATTACTGGAGGATAAAGCTGGTCTTGGGTCCCATTTAGAATTCCAGTAATTCTGTTTTCCCATCAGTCTGCTGGTTTACGTCTGAAGTGAATGCAAAGCATTGTGCAGTGTTCAGTGAAACAGAGGGAGGGACGGGAAAACTTCATGTTGGACCTTCTGTTGGTACTTTGTGTTTCTCCTGGAAAGACTCCCAGTCTGAGTAAGTTACTGAGGGCAGGCAGATTAGAGAAGGAGTTAAAACAGGATTTGTAAGGAATGCTCATCGGGGAACAATTTTATAACAAACTGAGCTCTTTTGTCCATTTATACCATTAACCTGAATATTTCTCTTCTCTTTTCCAGCTGAGTCTTTTTTTTTTAAACGTGCCACTGCATCGTTTCAGGCCTCGTTCTCACCTTTGTATCTCATTTCCTTTGGCTTTTAGACGCATGCTGCTGGAGCCCGTTCCTCAGGAGTTTTACGTTTGCTTCCACGACTCGGTCCCCGAGGTTCCCGTGGAAATGGCCTTCAGGCTCTCCTTTGGTTTGGCTTTGTGACGCATCGCCCTCCTCCTCCTCAAAGACTTCTTTTTCCAATGAAGCATCTGTCACATTCTCAGGAAGATGATTCAAATTGTGACACATCCGAGTGTATGGAGGCATTGTTTTAAATACTGGTCCATGTTCTGGGTGATTTTCTGCAGGTAACAGCAGAGTGTGACACTCAGCAGTGATATTATTAGGCTGACGGCTATTTTGCGCCTTGTTGCACCTATAAAATGTGTCCAGGGTCCTCTCAGTCAGCGAATACCTCAGCACACCAGAGTAAAACCTCAGCAACACCTTCCTGGAAGAGCAGCTGCACCAATCAAATGACTGCTGCGTGCATCTCGGCGCTGCCGCGGCACGTCGGGGTGTGGTGATGTTTTCACAAACTGTTTACAGTGACATCAAAATGCATTCATTGTTACTTTATTTAAACTTTGTACAGTTTTGTATGGAAATTGACTCATTTGTTACATTAATGAATGTTATTTGACATAAAAAAAATGATTTCTTTGATTGTTTCCAGAGTAATTTATTTGCTGCTGAAGGTGATTTTCTTTTCTTCACATTATTAACAAAATAAAACCAGTGGAAACAAAGCCATGTTCTCAAAAAGATGCACTTTGTGCAACGACATGCTCTACATATCAAAAATACTCAATATTTGCTTTGTACGCAGACTGATCTTTTTTTAATATATGTACATAATTGAACAAACAGCACTGCACAGAGAATCATTATTGTGACACACGTACGCAAGAAAAAAAGCATTTTGTCGCCTCACACTGCACTTATCACATCACACTTGTCACATCCCAGTGTGTTAGAAACAGAACCACAATCCCTCCACATACAGAAGCCCGTGTCCGAGGGTCACGCTGGGCTCTGCACGAGCAGCAGGTTCCTCTTATAGCACTCGAGGCTGCAGAGAGGAACTCCGCTCTTGGAGCAGGAGTACTTCTTGAGGTTTGTGCACCCGCTCACACCGCAGTTCATTGGAGCCGGAGGTGGCGCACAGGGAAGTGCCGGGGCCGGGGCGGGAACCCCAGCAGGGAAGGAGATGGCCATTCCCTGCACGGAGTCGCTGTAGCGAACCATGGGGCACTGGTTCTGCTTGGACTTCCTCTCCCTCATGCTTTTGATTTTAGCCTTGCTGGTTTTCGTCAGTCTCTCTATTGTCTGGTTCTTGTTCTCTTCAGCCTTCTTGGCGGCCTGCAGGCGTCTCTTTCGGGCACGCTCCTCCCGCTTCTGCATCATCTCGGCGGTCATCTCTTTCTCCTTGTAGCCCATGGGGAGCTCCAGGAGTGGCTGACTCTGCTGCTTGTGTAGCAAAGCTTTCTGAGGGGGGGGACCAGCAAAAAGACATTTTAAGCTACATTAAGAACATTTTTGGTCACTGATTTCATAAGTTGGAAGTTGTTTCATATGAAAATCTGACATAGATGATAAAAACTAGCTCCACAACACTAGACTGATTTTGTTTGTGAAGTACGTGCTTCTCACCTGTCTGGCGGTGAGCAGAGACTCGTCGATTTCCTTCTTCAGCTCTCCGTTGTCGTCGAGCTCTCCCTTCTCCAGAGCATCCAGCCACCGCTCCTCCTCGTCCACGGGGCCGCCCAGCATGGAGTCTGAGTCCATGTCTGGCAAAGGGGATGTGGCCAGGTTGCTGTCTTCATCTGGTACAGGCCAGTCAAGACACGCAGTCGTTAATGCAAGACTAAGACACAATAAACATCAACCACTTCCCTTCACTTTAACTGTATAGTGAGAAAATGTGAAGCTCAGTTGTGGGAATTTGCACAAAATGCATCTCAAAATGCTTTCTGCGCCATCAGCAGATGTCAGACATCACTGTCAGTGAGTCTCAGCTCCAAAGTAGGAGTCATGTAGGGATGCAGGCAGATGGCAATCGCTGCTGATTAATGTATGGGAAAACAATTTAAATCCATAAATATCAGAAAATGATTAAATTTTCTTTAATTTCCTGATGACCAGGTGACATATATTTATACCAACTCACCCAGCCACGCCCGATATTGCTCCAGAGGTACAGAGGGCTCATCATCGTCATCATCATCATCTTCGTCATCATCGTCGTCGTCATTATCAATGATCATTAGCGGCGAGGGAGGACGAGCCACGCCGGGATGGACGGTGAAGGTGGGAACACTGGAACACACAGCACCCTTTGAACCGACTGATCGAACTGATCACTGAACAGTTACTGACACTGAAACCTGCAAACATCTCACCTCTTGGTCCCCAGAGTCTGTCCTCCCAGTTTGATCTTGAGGCGGAGCTGCGGCGGAGGCCGAGGCACTGCGATGGGCTCGGGCTCCGGAGCCTCGGGGAAGCTGTGGTGCTTCCTCTTGTGCTTCTTGTGCTTTTTGTGTTTCCGCTTGTGAACGCTGTGCAGACTGGAGCCATCACCTGCGGAGGACAGGACGAAAGCACAGATCAAAACCACAAAGTCAGAACATCAGCGACTCAGTAGCTCATCTAGTTCACGATTCATCACAGTTCACCAGTTAGAGCCCATAAAATGTGTGTGAACTGTGCTAAAAACACTTACAAAAACAAAATCGCACTGAACAGGTATCGAGAACCGGTTGATTTCCCAATCAGCTGGAATTATAAACCTCCAACATAACTATTTATTTGATTAATACAATTTTCTGACAGAATAGTGTAGGTTACACATTTGCCTAATAAGCAAAAGCCCGGTTTGGTCCCGGGAGGAGTCACTTTAGGGTTGAGTCAGGAAGGAAAACCAGAGTAAAACTGCCAAATCCAACAGCTTTCTGCTGTGATAACTCCTTATGAAGAAGAGAGAACCAAAAGCAGCTTTATTTTCTAACAGCTGCACATTTTTTGCAGAATTTAAGCTGGAATCATTGCAGAAATTGGTTGAGAACAAGAAATAACCAGAACTGATCATAGTAATGGTATCAGTTGGCTTAGATGTAATGTTTTGAATATCTATCTTTAAGTTTGCAACTACTTGTAGACTCACCAGTGACTGATTTATACCAACTAATTACAATGGCTGCTGAGTTACAGTATTACACTTGATCATTAGTAGACTTAAAATCCGTCTTTATTTGAGTGATTATTTTGTAGCTTTCCTAAAATAAAGTTTTTAAGTTACTGGCTTTAGTTGTGTTATTTATCGCCCCCTTTGGGTCGTGTAAAAAAAGAAACTATTCACAAAAAACATAACGAAATGTTCAACACGAGTTGAGGACCTCACAAATTTTATTCTTGTGTTTTGAACCAGACTCAAAACTACACAAATAAAATATCAGAATTATTGGTGTGTGCGTTCATCTTTTAAATCAGTTGTTATGCATCACTTTGGTCAGTGGCTGTCTTTTAAAGGTCCTAATAACTTAACAGACTGGACTTGAACCCTATAACAATTAACTGACAGATGAATAAGCTGATAGTAAAAAAAACGTTTTTATTTAGCAAAGAAGTTTAAGAATTAAGATTCTGTTCTATAGAAGCAACCTGGTTTGCCTAAACGTGTACCTGTCACCACATTTAAGACCTCTGCTGTTCACAGAGCCCAACTTCTTCTTTCAATTGCTCCCTTTATGGGCTGCCACAGCGGTTCGTCTGCCTCCATCAAACCCTATTCCTGCATCCTTCTCTGTCACACCAACCATCCTTCACTACATCCATGAACCTCCTCTGTGGTCTTTCACTTTTTCTCCTGCCTGGCAGCTCCATCTTCAGCATCTTTTGTCCAGTACAGCCACCATCCCTCCTCTGCACAGGTCCAAACCATGTCAGACTTGTCTCTTTAATTCTGTCTCCATACAGCTCAACCTGAGCTGACGCTCTGATGTACCCATTTATAATCTCGTCCATTCTTGTCGCTCACAGTGAAAATCTTAACATCTTCGGCTCAACCTCCTGTCAACTCACAGCTGATCAACAACCCTAATGCTGGAAGGTTAAAAAAAACAAACAGCAAACTCTTTTCTACTTCAACCTGCTTTAAGAACCAATCCAACTCTTTAAAAAGTACAAAGTAAACTGTCAGTGTTTTCCAATCCGGTCTGAGCTTTGAGGATTTCTTCTGTAAACATTTGTTTAAGCTGCATTTCAAAATATCAGCCATACTTCCTGTTCGTCAAAAAAAAAAAGAAAGAAAAAACACACACACACACACACACACACTGTTTAACACTAAAACAGAGGCCGTCCACTGCAAAAGGCCCACATGAAGGTTACTATC
>VOQJ01030166.1:61707-71824 GCA_015052665.1 Apistogramma diplotaenia
AATGTGCAAAAAAAACCCCAAAACAAGTCTTTAAAATTCTAAGTTCACACTCTGGGTGATCTTTGAAAGCAGAACATTTACATACATATGCATATTTTTGGCTACATTTAAATTAACTCATTTCTCAGCACGTGTATCCAAAGCTTCTGAATGCATCAAAGCTTTGAGCGCAACCTGCTGCAATGCACGTGTTTGTTTTTTACTGAGGGAGCAGCTACACAGAGAACAAATTAATCAGTCGTCCATTTCTAAAAGCTTATTTATTTTAATAACCCCAAAGGTCAAAGGTTGAGGTGTTGTGGACGAGACAAATCAGTATCACTACTGATCTTCTAGAGCCCGTGTCTCAAGTCATGTTTCAACCTGGCTTGAATGATGACTTTGGGTTTACACTTCAGTAGACCGTGGCTGACCCAGCTGTACCTGCCGTCTGCACAGTCATTTAGGCTCCACATTAAACAGACAGCTAGCTCAAAAGGCAGCAAAAAGGACGGTGGAGGCTTGAGACAAAGGGTGCATTCAGTGAACACAAAGGCTAAGAAGCACATCTGTGGAAGTTTCTATATAAAGCAAAAGCAGATTACCTCCTCAGCCAGGTTGCTGTGATAATCCTGACAGAACTTGGACATTGCATTCATATTTTTATTTGAGCTCATTTTGTTAATAAAATGGATCGTTTGAGTTCATTTTTGCCCTTTTCTAGCAGCTCTTAACTGAAACTAAAAATACAGCTTAAATACAGTATAACAGCCTTGGACTAAATGCTGTGTGTGACAGTTTCTTGTGGACTTGCTGAGGGCCTTGTTTTTTGTTTTTTTTTAATTAAAACACAACATTGAACTGTTAGCCAGACATGCATTAAGCCTAGTCCCAGTTCAGTGAAGCCTTTAGTCTAAGACTGGGCTTAATCCATGTCTGACAAACTCCTTCATGTGATTCCCACTGTGTCCTACACGCTTTTATTTTAACAACAGTTTCTGTGCTGCTTCCTGCACACTGACACTAAGTACTGGAGCTCATGTCTGAAAGAGGCTCTGGACTGATGTGGGTGACAGTTCCCATTGAGGTCCAGCGTTACAGGACCACCATAAGGCTTCTCTACACTATGACTCCAAAACTGCAACATCTACCAGCGATGAAGATGGAGGTCAGAGGGCGTTTGTCTACAGATGACTTCATTAGAGGTGACTCCACAACAAACCAACCCACGAGCAAAAGAGTGTGTGAAGTAAAGAAGAGGGCAAAGAAGTCGGGAACTGCCAACAGCGTTTCACACTACACTTCATGCATCTCTCCTAAGAGGCGGAGCCTAAGAGACAGGTGCAAAAAGTGGGGGAAGAGATCATGTGTGTACAGGGGTGGGGCTAGTCACCAGGGGTGGCGTGTGCTGCTTGAGCTCCTCCAGATGCTCTAATATATTCTTCTTTGTGATGATGCCCAACACAATCCTGAAACACACACCTGTTACTCAGCAAACTGCCCAAAAACAACAACAACAACACACAGACACAGAGAGAGAACAGACAGCAGCAGTACACAATCAACATAACGGAAAGTATTAACAAAAAAATACAACTCAAAACTACATAACTAACACAAAAACAAGCAAATAGAAAGTCATTATAAATCAGAATCAAGTATAAAAAATAACAACTTATAAAGCTGTTTTTTTTTCTATGAGTCAATAAATCCCATGAAAAGATCCACACACAATACTGACCTATACTCAACTGCCACTTTATTAGGTACATGTGGTTAACTACTCAGCATGGCAAATGTTTAATCAACCACTCACATGGCAGCACCTCAGTGCCTTTAGGCATGTAGGTATGATTCAACAACCTGCATCAGAAAAGGGAAGGAAGGTGATTTAAATGACTTTGAAAGTGGCACAGTCGTTGGTGACAGGCTGCTCAGAGTATTTCAGAAACTGCTGGGATTTTCCCCCCACAACCATCTCCAGAGGTTACAGAGAATGATATAAAGAAGAGGAAATACCCAGTGAGAGGCAGTTCTCTGGGTGAAAATGCCTTGTTGATGTCTGAGGAGAAAGACCACGCTGCTTCAAGCTGACAGGAAGGCAACAGTAACTCAAATAACCACTTGTTACTACCAGGGGATGCAGAAGAGCACATCCCTGCACATGAACCTTAAAGGTGATGGGCCATTTATGCTGTTGTTGTTGGAGTGGAGGGATCCTCCTATAACACCTTTGGGATGCAGAGGAACAGGAGCAATTGTGATGCTAACATGTCAATACGAAGCAAAATCTCTGAACTGTTTCCAGCACCTTGTTGAATCTGTGCCATGATGAGTTAAAGCAGATCTGGAAGTAAAAGGTCATCCAATCAGGTACCAGCAAAGTGTGCCTAATAAAGTGGCTCATGAGTGTAACTTAATCCTCTTCAAGACAAAGCTGGAAAAAGGATTAAACTGCAACAATTTACCGGAGCAGAGTGGTTCGTTAGCTGATGTTAAGTTTATCCAACACAAACCCTCCTGGAGCTGAACTAACCTGTTTTCTATCATATGTAGGTTTACTGTTGCAGTGGTGGATGTTCATATTAAACATTGGCAACATTTTTAGTTATGAGGTACATGTGAGGTACAGCCTTCACACTGCTCTGCGTGCTCAGTTTAAGATCAAACTTCTTCTGTTTCTCTCTCTATGACATCACATCGTAGAACGGTGACATCAGGAACTGGTTGACAGTTTAGGTCTTTTCATGAGATTTGTTGACAACAGAAATAAATAAACTAAAAACAAAAACAATCATCATTATTTAAGAATGAAATAAAAAGTTAATCCTTAAAAGGTAAATGAAAACAAACACTGCTGCACAGTTCATCTCCGGTGATCATCACAGTAATTAAGCACAATCTGTCTCATAGTTTCATCATCACACAGCTGCAAGACTCACATCAGACTAAGTGTCTCCCTGGGTAGACGAGTCACTGGTAAATTAGTTTCACTGAAGGCTTCTCACAGAGGTAAAACCTTTAACGCTCCTCCTCAGATTCAGACCGTACGTCAGTTCATTTTACTGTCTACATTCTCCCCACGTGAAACCTGTTATGCATTGTGGTTAGTTTCAGTCAGCAGTTCAGCCTCTTCTGCTGAGGAGACTGTTACTGCTCACCGGGAGGACAAAGGAGGTGCAGCACATCGATTAGACCAGGCCATGCAGATTACAGCATAAATCCAGGGATCCCAGAGCTCATGCAGCACCAGACAGTGTGTAGGTGTGTGTGTGTGTGTGTGTCAACCTCAGACATGTTAAGCAATCGTTACATCAGAAACAAGGATGTGAGACGGCTCCACCTTCCCTTCCATCCTCCCGAGACAGATTCACGGCACACTTACCCGTTGTGAGTGACCAGGCACTGACGCAGGCCCAGCTTTCTGAAGATGTCCACCACAATCTCCATGGGGGTGTGGTCAGTGACGGTGAAGGGGCTCATATCCAGGATGGAGCGTAGCTTGAGGGGTCGAGGGCTGTCGGCGGGCAGCGTGGGCGCATGCTGGGTGAAGTACACCCTGGAGTTCAACATGATGCCCTCCTGCTTGCGGCGGGCATTTTCTGTTGAGTGATATGAAAAGATTTCACTTTAAGACTTCTCTTCTAAAAGCTACAAGGACACTGGGCTTCAGGTGTGTGGCTTAACGCGTCATTTCTGCAGCCTTACCTATAGCAATAGTGATGTCTCTGCGCAGAGCAAAGCCCACCAGCCTCTGGGACTCCTTAGACACGATCACAGGGAAACCATTATAACTGGTTTCATTGATAACGCCCTGCAGCTCCTCCACGGTCAGGTCGTCCTGCGTGAGCACGGCCAACGGGGGGTCGCTGCGTCGAGGCCTCATCACCTCTCTGGCCAGGGTGGTGTGCGTGAATTCCTCCTTGGAATCCAGGAAGGGGTACCCGTTCAGACGGATGTGGGCCTCGTAGATTCCCTCTCGGCCAAATGCGTCGCCCACCCATTTGCTGGTCATCACGGCAGCCATGAGGGGGACGATGTACTCCAGCCCACCGGTCAGCTCGAACACAATGATGACAAGGGACACGGTCATACGAGTCACTCCACCTACAGAGGGAGGAGGGTGACATTAACACACATGTAGGCAGAAAAACGACAACTCCAACTAAACAAATGTGACTTTGTGTCTGTACAAATATTAAAAGAGGCAAACTTATACACCCCTGGGCCGCAATGAAAAATCATAAGGAGCCTGTAAAGTGAAAATTTATTCTACCTGTTTCTGGATCTCGTTTTATGAATATTTGTCATTCTCGGCCTCTGCGGCTCTTTATTATCGTTACTCATGTGTGGCACGTCTTCGAGGAAGATTTTTAAACATTCGGGGATCACAAATAGTTTAACTCTTCAGGAAAGAATCACCCCCGAATAAGATTTTCATCTCGATGTTGAGCTTATGGTTATGACCTCATCATAATGACTAATCCAAAGCCCACAGCTTGAGGACCATCAGCATTTTTACTGAGGACATTAAAATCTCATTGTATTCCCTGTGCTAACGTGTTTATATTACACTGTACTTCAACTTCACCAACCTTCATATTGCTGGCGTTTAGTTTCTGGCTTGATTTACATCCAAAATTATAACTCTGCTCTACATTTTGGTTGTTTTTGTATTTTTCAGAAATACTTGAGACAGAAGGCAGGACATCATCTTTAGATGTCAGCTAGCCAGCTAAGTGACTGCTGGCTTCTAACCTCGTAAATCCTTTCATGGATGTGTGAACATTAAACACGCTGATTGTTTTATTGCAGCTGTTTTAACTCTCGATGACGCTGCAGTTTTTGTTTGCTTTTGGGAAATGAAGAAGTGTTTGAACCCAGAAACGGTTAATGATGTGAGACTGAACAAACAGATTATCTACCTGGCTATTTACATTGTGACAATTACAGCCTCAGTCCTGATAAAGTTGGAACGTTGTGTAAAATGTAAATAATAACAGAATGCAACAATTTGCAAATCTCATAAACCCATATTTTATTCATGTTATAACAGAACAAACAATATGAAATGTTTAAACTGAGACTCACTTTGAATTTCGTGGTAACAATCTGTTCAATGGTCAGCTGGATTAACGAGGAAAATATGGATGCTACAACCTCCAAACTGAAGAGGAGAGAGACCATCCAGGGAGCAGCTGGAATCCTCTATCAGACATTCCTCTCCCAAAGCCCAGCAGCCGCTCTCCTCAGCTCCCGCCTGTCTCAGTTTAAACATTTGATGTGTTTTCTATGTTCTATTGTGAATTGAATTTGGGTTTATGCGATTTGCAAATCATTGCATTTAGTTTTTATTTACATTTTAAAAAGGAACCCAACATTTTTAAACTGGGGTTTTTTATCTATATTATACGTTTTCCTAAAAGTTGTTTTAAGAGAAATGAAAACCTCTTCTTGAGCTGATAACCTGATAGAAATTATTATTTTATGTCCTGTAATTTTAATATCCCAATAAACCAGTCCTGCTCAGAGAGCAGCACCTTAACATGTTTAGATACAAGAGCAGCAGAATGTCTCAAGGCAACACATCCTCTGCCCATTAGTGCGGACAACATTAAAAGGCTTTATCTGCTGACTCACCCAGACAAGCTGCAGCTCCCACCATGGCGTAGAGCCCTGGAGTGATGCAGTCGGCTCCCACCTCACACCACTCTTTGAACAGGAACCAGTCATGGTGGTAATAGGCGAGCTGTTCCATGGCGATGCCAACAATCCGCCCTGCGATCGCGCCGATGGCCATGCTGGGGATGAACAAGCCTGACGGTACCTGAGGAGGAGAAACAAACGTATTTCAGTGCTGATACAGACATGCAGGGTGAAACGTCTGCTTCATTATTAATAATAAAAGAGCTCACCTTAAGTCCAAATGTGAATATAGTCATTATGATTTTAAAGATGAGTGCCAGGCAGAGCTGCCACATGGCGGAGTAGACGCCGGGCCCCGCCGGCCGGTTGGGGTTGTCAGTGAAGGCTTTGCTGCCGTTCATCTGGCTGCGGTACTCGCAGAGCTGTGAGGACTCCAGAGGGCCGCAGTCAGTGAACAACTCCTTTATCAGCTCGCTGGTGTTCTTCCGCGTGTAGGGGTTTGGGAAAGCAACCACTGCAGTGATGGCTGCCACTAGGATCACCTCCAACACGGGATACCTGCCTACAGGGCGAGAGACAAAGGTGCGTGTGAGAAGCCTTGAATGCAAATTAAATACAGCTGCCCCATTAGATAACTGTTTGTCTGCTTGCTTTAAGGAAAGACGTCTGTATTTGATTTTAAATGAGGTCACATCATACCGAAACGTGTCGACTTCCGCCGCCGACACCAGGCGATATTGGCTTTGATGAAGAAGGCGCCCCAGAGGCCCCCGAACACTCCCAGCAGGATGAAAGGGATGAGCTCAAACAGGTACCACGGTGTGTGGTACTCCACGTAGAACAGCACCAGGCGGCTGTTCCCAAACGGGTTAATGGAGCGCAGCACGAAGGCCGCCACCAGGGCGGCAAAGAACGAGCGCCACAACGTCTTTAGAGGGAAATAGTAGCTCACCTGAGGGAGAAAGGAGACGATTAGCTTCTTATAAAAGATTTCATTCATCCCTCCATTTTCATTGAACACTGCTACTAATGCTGTGGTTACTGTAACAATAAAACAATAGAGATGTACCTCCTCCAGACTGAAAAGGACTCCCCCGATTGGTGCTCCAAAAGCAACAGAAACCCCAGCAGCTGACGCAGCGGAGAGAACCTGGGAGCACAAAACACACACACCTCAGCTCCTGTGACCCTCAGTCACAAATAACTAAACACTTTAAGCATTTATTCCTGCTACCTTGACTTAATCTTCTCTCTTACCTCTCGTTTCTTGGCCTCATTCTTGCTGTATTTGGGGAAGAGGTAGGAGAAGATGTTCCCACAGCAGCAGGCCACGTGGACCAGGGGGCCCTCTTTCCCCAGGCTCAGGCCCGACGCCACAGCCAGCACCAGAGTGATGGTCTTGATCATCAAGGTCCACTTGCCCAGATAGCCCCGGATGATGAACCCACTCAGGATGGTTTTGATCTAGGGCAGAGGCAGAAAGTGAAACTAAAGCCAAGCAAAGAGGATGGATGGGGTTCCTACAGATTATGATTATGAACATGTTCAGGCTCTAAGTCAGGATGAGACACACAAACCCTCACAGATGGAAATTTAAATGAAATAATTTCATAAATTCACTGATTTGTTAGTTTAGCTGCATCTCGGCCTCCTGGTCTTTCCTCCGAATCACCATCTAATACATGCAGCTTTTGAGTTCCCATGGAAACAACTTTTTTTTTTAAAGCTCACAGCGATCCCTTTAATCAAATATTTCACATCTCCCCCCTGCTCACTGAATCAGCAATTTTAAAGTGCTTCAAGACATTAAGAGAAATCCTGCAACCTGTTAGACCTCTTTCACACAAAGTTAGAGGAGGCAAATGTACGCAAATCCCACACAAGCTACTTCTCTCACACAGAAAAAGCAGAGAGAAAATGGTCCGTTTGGCTCATTATTTTGACAAAACTAGCTGTACACTGCACCGCTGAGCAGAGACGGGGATTCTAACAACACAAAGCTGAAGACCTCCCTCAGTTTCCTTTAAGCACAAATGTATCACCAGAAGAGGGTTAAATGGACCATGGCTGCAGCCTCAAGTACATTTCAGCTGTAGTGAGACCTACAAAAGTGTCACTCTCCTCACCTCGGGGATCCCTGAGCCGCAGGCGTACGGAGCAAACACTTTCACCAGACAAACGGCCAGGAAGGCGAAGGACAGGGCCCAGTAGATGTACATGAAATAGTTCATGATGTATGAGCCGGGGCCCTGCAGAGAGCCGGGGAGGAAAAGATTAACAGATGTCAAAGTGTGTGTAGGTGTGTGTGTGTGTGTGTCATCATTACTGTAGCTGCATTCAGTTCATAAGAACAAATGTTAAGATTTTGGAGGTGCTCAGCTTAAATGAAAACAAACAAACTTCTTAACTATTAGACTTCAGAAATTAATTTGGACACTTTTGGGCAGCCAGTCTGTTTAGAAGTATTAGCTCTTTGGTCTCACTGCAGTGAGGTGTACAGAGTGTACAATTTTTGGTCTGAAGCAACAACACGCTCTCCCTTTAATGTGCCTGTGTTCCTCTACCTCAGCCTGCCCCAGTATTAGCTCAGCCCAGCTCTTCCACTGAGGACACTTGTCCCTCTCAGCAAAGGTGGTCTCATTGGACGTCCAGCAGCACTGCTCGTGGTTGAACCACAAGGCGCTCAGACACACGCCCTCCTTCAGGTCGTTCATCCAATCAGCAGCAATGTCAATCAGGCCAGCCAAAGCACCTGGCGAGGGGAGGGAACCAGGAGAAGAAAAAAAAAAAGAAAAAAGAAAAAGGAAAAAATGCAAAGATGTGAAAGGCAGAGAGGAGTTGGAAAGGTGAATAACAGGGGAAAAAAAGAGAGAAAGGTAAGTTCCTAACTGCACTACCTGACAGTGAACATTTAGCCCTGATTCTGAGCCAGAGAGCAGCAACAGAGAAACATCCTCACTAAATATGAACCTAAACACACCAAAAAAAACTGTGCAGCAAATGTTCACATCAGACAATCTTCAGCTGCATAAATATTACAGCACATTAAAAAAAATTGTGAATGACTTAGACAAAGCTTCTTTGAGCTGCTCCCTTATTCACGAGGGGTCAACACAGTGGAAGGATTCACATGTTTGATTCTCCAGATACCCTTCCTGACGCAGGGATTTGTTTCTCTGGCATGTAAGGCCAAAGTGTCAAACATTATGAATTCTCAATATGACCTTTGTAGCTGACATTTCCATATCAGATGAGTCTTTGTTAGCATTAAGCTTCATGTGACCAAGAGCAGCTTTAATTTTTACGTGTGTCATTGTGATATTTTTACCATCGATTTATCGGCCTACTTCTCCTCCAATCGTTCACAAGTTTTTTTTTTGTAATGGCTAATTATGGAATAATTACCATTCTGAAAATTATAACTTTCAGATAATTATTAAGCTAGCTAAGTATTAAAGCTAAATAATGAGATTCCATAGCACCGACATCCTTCAGGGTAACACAATGAACTCAGTTGGCATATTCATTTTGCTAATTTGTCTCCCTCTGTAGCCTGGATCTTAACTTCACTTTGACTAGCTCAGCTGGGACACAGAGATTAGTCATTTAGTGGCCATAAAAACACACACGGTGAGGATTTCATGGCTTTGAGATCTGTCTCGTGGGGCTCTGCAGGAAAGAGTGCGCTTATAAGAGGTGGGTGAGTGGAAGCACAAGACAGTGAACAAGAGAAAGACTGAGTGTGAGCTGCCTGAAGCAAAGCATGTGAGAGTCACCAGCAGGGCAGATAACAGCTGTGCGTGCGCCTTTGTACAGCATGTATGTTACCTGATGCCAAGCCAGTGAGCGTCACCACCAGCCAGCCGGACCAAGCATCGTACAGGCTCTTGGTGAACTCCCATGCTGACTCCTTTTTCTTACTATTGATCTGTATGAACACACAGAACACACAGCAAAAGCCTCAATCATGTATGGACACCATCCAGCATTTTTCTTTTGAGTGACCCTTTTGAGTAGACCCTGAAAGAAAGCTCTACCTTACAGATGTTGTAATTTCTGAAAATATTGTCTTGGTGTGTGATGGTATAAAAGTTTTAATTCAGTTTTGGTTTGAAGGCACACGTCACGTTTGGCCTTGGTGTCCTCACCTTCCGGTGTCTCTCGCGGTCCTTGCACTTCTCACGAACCCAGTCAATGGTGTGGAAGTCGTCATAGGTCCCCACACCAGGGATGGGCTCCTCTAAGAAGTCCAGCAGGTGGGTGGAGCTACTGGGAGCCCCGCCCCCGTTCGACATGGCGTAGTTAGATCCTGAAGAGAAAACACAAAGCACGAGAGTAAGAATTTGATAAATTAACAGTTCTAATTAAAAAGGGCTGAATGAAAATCAATAGGTACATTTTTTTCACTTCATATTGTACAGAACCAGAAAGAAAACAGTTTGGACTCTCTTGTGAGCATAAAGCATTAAATGCATCAGGCTTACAATAATAA
>VOQJ01030171.1:0-22012 GCA_015052665.1 Apistogramma diplotaenia
CAGTGACGGCGAGTGAGAGCGAGACAGTCAGCAGGTTCATTCATACCTGTACAGGTGTGGCCTGGTTATGGCCAACATTAGCTGCCAGATTATAGATTAAAAACGACGTTTGCTGGCTGTCTCTGCCGATCCTGACGGACCGCATCAAGATTAAGGCAGAAGTGCAGGACATAAAATTCATACTTTATTTTTTCATTAAAAAGTTTTTTTTCCCCTCCCATGTTTTTCCCCCGAATATCCCTTCCGAGGTCCCTGAAGGGACATTTTTGAAGGAAGAGTCCATCTTCCATGTGTTTACTACCACATTTTAAATAACCTTATGCTAAATGTAAAAGACGAGATTCATAATCCGACTAGTCGACTAATCGTTTCGATAGTCGATGACTAATCAACTATTGAAATAGTCGTTAGTTGCAGCCCTACTGAGTAGTTTCAGAATGAGCCACAAAATGATTGTGGAATGGGTGCTAGTCTGAAAAATATAAAGAACATCTTTAAATAAACCATTGAACCAGAACAACGAGCCACCCACTCACACTCAACACCATATGCACTGCTGGATAATCTGCACAATAAATCAAGCCGCAGAATAAACTGGAAATACAGCCACAGTGTTTCCAGCATAAAGTTTAACAACTTTATTATATTCGGAGCCTCGGGCTTCTCCAGCTGTTGCTAAAAACATATTTAAATGGATGTGTCAGAATGTGACTCACTCAAGCTACAGCAAGCTTTACATGCCCACATACAGCAGAGGAATCAAAAAGATCACCTGCTGTAGCTCTAATTGCACCAGCAGTGGGCGATTGTTCACAGTCACAGACACACATTCATTTGCAACCTTTCTGGACGTGAAGAAATCTCAAAATGTACAGTGTTTGGTAAGTGAGTAAAACACTAAAAGAAGTCAGATTTTCATGGATCATATAAACAACAAACCCCAAACGGTACAGAAGTCCTGGGCATGCTGTATTTAGCCACCAAGTGCAGTTAGCATGTGCATTGTTTACTAATTGCACTCATATTCAGCAGTTCCAATGCAGCCCAGTGAATCTCTTTGCTGCAGAGAGGAAAGAATCCCTTTTGGACATAAAGCAAAACAGTGTTTTAAGATATTATGCAATGGTTTTACTGGGATGACACACATCTGATTAAATTGGGTTGTATGTGACACACAAACTAAAAAGAGCCTGGCACCCCTGCTACAGATACTGTGGCTGTAGGATATCCAGCCATGGTAAAAACCTAATTTAAAGATCTGCTCAGGACCAAATCATTTTTATTATGTCCTAATAAAACCTCAAAATTGAAAGTGGATACTTTTCTTAACCATGACTGTGCCAGCAATCTCAAATTAAAAATGCATGAATGAATAAAATCATATTCATTCATGTAGTGACTTAAAACTGTTGACCTCTGGTGACTTGATTTGCTCGACCTCACTTTACCCTTTACTTATATCTGTAACAGTTACTAGCTTAATGCCAGTACCTTGAATTCACATGCAGCTGCTTTTGTGTCATTACTCTTGTCAATCTCATTTTCAGGAGGCCGTTTTGAGCCAACATCTGCCCTCTTGAGCACCACATGACAAACAACATTGTCAACTAGCTGTGAACTACAGAAGTCAGCAGCTACAGAAGCAGCTGTTTGTTCAAGAACAGAAGTCTAAGGGAGAGTGAGATCTGGAGTTGATGTAAATGTAAAACAGGTATGGAACACCTAAACTAGACTTACGGTGCTCATGTTCTTGTACATAGAGAACCAATGAGGAAGACATAAACTGGTCATTTTGTACTGCACTTTGATAAAGACGTGTGAGAAACACATGAACAGAAGAAACGTGCGATGTAAAATAAGCTTTCTGTTCCGTGAAGCTGTGCTAATTCTAGGGAACATCACGAACCAAACTCCTCCAGAGCCATCGAAGACACTACAGACTCAAACCTGTGCTTCCTCAAAACATCCACAGTACAACATCAGATGACAAATCTTCATATGAGCACAAAGGATTTTTGAGAACAGCTTCACTCAATCAGTATCTACAGATTTAATAAGAGTTCAAACACCATATGAGCCCGTGTCTGAACAGAAATGTGAACATGAGTCACAGCAGTTTGCCATTAACTCTACCTGCCCACAGAGAGGGGGAGAGGGAGGGGGCAGAGAGAGCACAATGATAGTTTGGTAAATGTAGAATGAAAAGAAGAGAAAATTCAGGGAAAAAATGAACAATGGTACACAGAATGATAGAGTGGGAGGAAGAAAAGATAAAAGAATAGTTTCTGACGGCCATCGACTGTGTGGGAGGACAGTGGAGGGAGACAGAAAAGGGAAAACAGCAGAAATGGAGGAAAGCAGTGACTGACATCTGTAGACAGAGTGGGAGGAGGACTACACTGAGATATATAGTAAGCAATGAAAGGGAGCGAGGTGATATGGAGAGATGAAAGAGCTGATAGATAAAAAAGGCAGAGAGCTCCAGCTATAACCTCAGAAATTAGATATTTGTTCAATCAGAGGTCTTTATATGTAAATCTCTCCCAATGACACTTACAGTCTTAATTTTAATATGAGCCACATGGATGGTGCAGGATGGAAAAAGCACTACTCTGTGAAGAGTATCCCACATCATCCAACACCTGAAATACACCTTTATGGAAAAATAGGGATGACTGACAGTGACAGGGATTATGTGCCATGAGTTGGGTACGGAAAACATGATGATAGGACTCCAGGTCCTGCCCTTTAAAGTCCCCTAACCTCACTCCGATGGAGCGATTGCTGGATGCATTATAACAACTCAGATCTGCAGCAGCTTCACCTTAACACAACTTATGCAACTGGCTAATAAATTCTTCCGCATCGTCTCCAAAAACTATAAATCCACACCACTGAGTCCCTGATGCCCGAAACACATCTGAATCTGGATTTGTCATATGTTATGAAGCTATGATGAGATGTTAAATGTTAAAGAATCCTTCCAAAAATCTGGACACAGATCATAACTATGTGAGCAATCCTACTAAAAAACTATAAATACAAACAGACGTATACAAACCAAACCAATCACAGCCTCCTTAGCCAAGGTAATAAGGCTCTGCTTCAAGAGTACGAGGAGCAGAGTAGATGCTTACATGTGTAGGCAAGTAGAGGTCGTATGGTGTTCCAGAGTCTACGTCAATGGCGTGGAAACCAGACACGGAGCCATAGATGACCTTTAATCTTTGACCTTCCTCCACTGTCAGGTCAACAGATAGGGGCTTTTGAGGCAGAGATCTGAAGGACTGGACAGACACAGACACTAAGATTAAGTCAGGATAATATGCAAACTTGCCTAATTTAATCTAATTATGTAATCTGAAGTGGAACTGCTCCATTAATAACTAATACAGGACTGAGTCTAACAGTTTGAAGAGCAGTATCACAGAAACTGCCATCCTAAGATAAGCCTACACTTAGAAGGCATATTTTTGGTCTTTCCAAAGGAGAAAAAAAGGCCAAAAATATGACACAGTACATGAAGAAAGTAGCTCAGGCCGCAGAGGACAAATATAAATGGGCCACATCTCTGATGAGAGTCTGTGCTTATGAGACCGATAGCCTTGATGTGTCCTCTCTGTGTACATGCAAGCCTTCAGCTGTGCAAGAGTGAAAATTGTTCTCATAACCTACCAATGCTTTTTCATGGATATTTACATACGTGGTAGACAACAAAGCATGGGTAACCTGTTAGTGGTAATTTAATCACTTCAGACAGTCCAATCAGTTGATGGAACTGAAAAGGTTCAGACACTAGAACAGCATGCTACATGACTACAGATCACAAACACCTTAGAAATAAGCACAGCCTGACCTGCTGTTAGCATTAGTTGCAATGCTAAAACCACAGAGCATTAAAGAAGCTACAGTGTTGCCACTCACTGGTTGGTGAAGTCTCGTTATGAAACACAGATACTGTAGCCATCTTCACCCTTTAAAATCAGATGGGTCTGACTGAAACTGATTAACTTTGCATTCTCATTGGATAATGAATTGCGATTGACCAGCAAGTTCCTAAAGTGACTAAACATTTTAACATTTAAAGTATATATTGCCCTACTCTTAGAGCTAGGGCAAAGTGCTCTAATGCTATTCTTGTTTACACTGGCATCACATATCTTATTTGTTACCAACCTTAAAGGCCATGAATTTGTGGTAGGGTTTTGGGGCCCAGGCATACACCTCCACAGCATTCTTCAAGGCAATCACCAAGAACTTTATCTTCTCATAACGCACTTAAAAACAACAGCAATCGGAAAGGTAAGGAGCCTGTAAAAATCTGACATATTCTACATGTAGCTCCCAAAGAGCACATAAACAATACTTGTAATCTATAAGTTTCTTAGCTTTGGAAAAAAAGAGGTAAAAGTTACCATTTTTATTTCTAGTGTACTTACCGACTTTATAGTGTACACAGCCCTCTAAGTCACCTACTGAGGTCCAACCCTGTCTCTTCTCCACCTCTGGGTCATTATGGAGAATCTTATTCCTCAACCAGGACAAATAGTAGAGACGCAATTTGTTCTTTTTTCCTACAGAAAAAGAGGGAAGGACGGAGGAAAGAGTGGAGAGGACTCCTGCTTCAGTGTGAGAGTTTAAATCAGGTACTCTGAACAAACAAGAACAGATTTGTAAACAGATTTGGGCTTTAGCTGAAGCAATTTGTTAAAAGCATTTCCAAATAGTTTGGGATGTGTTCTTTTAACAACAGGATACAATTCCTTTAGTATAGTACGATCAATATGTAAA
The DNA here is from genome assembly GCA_015052665.1 of Apistogramma diplotaenia. Classification (NCBI taxonomy): domain Eukaryota; kingdom Metazoa; phylum Chordata; class Actinopteri; order Cichliformes; family Cichlidae; genus Apistogramma; species Apistogramma diplotaenia. The sequence continues at coordinate 4,792 of VOQJ01030171.1, forward strand.
GTAACGTACTGAACACAGCCCTGTGCTCCACTGTGTCCAGCTTGACACTTGAACATGCAGCACATATACCTGATATAGTTATCAATACATTGAGTCCTTCAAGTACATCCATTTGTTGAAACCTTCGTCTGCTGATGAGCGAGTAGACCTTTCCCTGACCACTTCGATCCAGCAGCCACAGACCATTTTCTGTCCCCACCAGCAGATTCACACCTGCGCATCAAAAACAGACACACTAACATAAAATGCCAGGCATCCACCCATGGACATTACATTTGTAAATCTATACAACTGTGTGCACTTCAAAGGAAACAATAAATAGTGTGAATATTATAAACAAAGGGACATTTCCACTGACATTGCCACAATGTCAATAAAGTAACCGAAATCACAAAGCACATACCCCACAGTCCAGCACACAGAACCTCAGCGTTGAACTTCTTTTTGTACTTGCGGATCTCTGGTGTGTCGCTCTGTGGTCGAATGTTGGTTGGGTTCACGTTCACCACAGAGCCCTTTCTGTGGTTCTCTCTCTTGAGTGGCTCACCCTTAATGCCCGCTGAATTAATAAATGAACATTAAACTGATAAACTATGCTAACAAAGCAAATTGTAGCTTAGTTCCATATACTCATGAATATATTCAGCACCCTCTGATAGTTAACTGTATTTCGAAGTATTTGCATCCTGGATGTGCGTCCTTGTTTAATATCTACTCACTCGGGCTCTGTGGCGGTGATGATATGGGGATCAATCTTGGATCAATGAAGGGCAGGAAGGAGGAAGAAGATGATGTGGGGGTGTTTTTACCAGTAGGACTGCTGATATCCTGATGAGCATAAAGACAACGAAAAAGATTTTATACTTTAATTTTCTTAAACGCAGAAGTTATAACACTGTAACTCAGAAGGCAGATACTATTCATGGCTTCATAAATCAGTAACTACAACATGCCTATCACCAACAGCTTCACAGCTCATTAAAACTATGATAGTACAGCCTCAATATAATTACCTCACACCATTTTAATTGAAATGCATAGATGGCCAGAAAAGCACAGTTATGTTTAACATAACTAATGTACTAATGTAGCCACATAGCTGTGGCTACATTAGTAGCTCACCACCACCAAGTATGATTGTGGAGTGAAAGAATGATGCACAAAATTGTAAGCGCTTTAAGTTCTCAGAAATAAAGCGCTATATAAGACTAATGCATTATTATTATTATTATTATTAATCAGAATCTGTTGTACATTCTGTATGATGACAATAAAGTCATTCTATTCTATGATTAACAAGACTCGTGCACCTGAACTGTGCAAATGCCTCCCTCTGGTGGATAATTATAACTAATGGAACCTGTCACCCATTCATTTTCTTGTGCTTATCCAGTTCAGGGTCATGGGGGGCTGGAGCGTATCCCAGCTGTCACAGGGTGGGAGGCAGAGTACTTTTCTGAACAGGCTGCCAGTCTGTCGCAGGGCTTGCGACCTATGATACTTTTTTCATTCCCAAGGTTTTAATAATCCTGAATACACAGAAGTTTCCGTCAAGTCTCTTCTCTGTTTAGTTTTATTAACACAGTATTATTAAAAGGACATTGACATTAATGCATCTGCGCCAGAGTATTTTTACCTTTGGACACCAGCATCAATGCTTTCCTGCCTTGGACTTTGGTCATGTCTTTAAAAAGGCACTACAGTAGCTTTGTATGACTGATTGGTGACTTAGAGATTTTGAATAAACAGAAAGATTTGATCTCCAAGCATAGAAAAACGGAACTTTTGGCTACAAGGGGTTACTTGTACATAATTCTTATTATTTGGCAGTTTAGCCATCTACACAACATTTCTGAACATGAACTCTGCTGTGGCGTAAACTGAATGATAAAACTGTGATAGTAAGAAGTGACGCTTCTGCTGAACTTACATGCAGATCCTGGTGTGTGGGGGATCCAAGTGCTGTGGGTGATCTCAAATAGCTGAGTTCATGTGCTCGCTGCTGCTGGCTCAAAGCATTGTAGGTAGGACTAGATGAAGAGGTTTTTTGCAAAAGGTCTGGTAGCAAGTAGGTGTCATCTGAACCCAACTGAGAAATCTGTAGAGCAATCCCAGGGAAGTTAGTAACTTGAGTAATTGTTTGATGTCACATGAATGAAAATCAGACAGCAATAGTCTTTTTTTTCTTTACACAGCTGAGCAGATTATTGTGTGTTTGCTCGTGTTTGTTCAGTACCTGGTTAAGATTGTGGTGAGGCTGCAGGACGATGCCATCAGGTATTCCTCGGAAGTATTTCCCTTTTCCGTTTGACATGCCAGACCTTGAAACACACTGATGTTAGACTAGAGCCGGACTACAGGTGTTGCATTTAGTAGTTAGAAACAAGATTGATGTGTCCTTCAGTTCAGTAGCTATAAAAACAAGATAGATTTACTTTCTGAGACCAGTACAGGAACCTAATGAGATCTATTGATCCCGGCTGCAACTTAAACTCACACAAAAGCATTAAATTATAGTAATAATATGATTTGCTTTATGGACTGTTAAACGTAAACCAATGAGATATTTAGCTTGTCCCGGGATTAGCTGGTTGAATAATTAATGCCACAGGACTTTGATCGTGATAAAGAGACTCGAGCTCCATTTTCACTTTTAGTTGGCAGGAATATTTCTACACTCATTCTTTCCCAGTAAACACAGCAGAAGTGTGAAAAAGCACAGCGACTTTTCACAAGAGTCTAAATATTAGTTTCACATCTGGCAAAAAATGAAATAAAATAAAATCTTGCGACAGCTTCATTCCATCGTGTGCAGTAGGACACTTTTTTTTCTCTCGCTAAAACAAAACTTCATGCAGGTCAAATGTGATTTGCTCAATGGGAACATTTTTTAACAATAATAGAATTATACAGAGGACGTGTTTTTTCACCTGTTTCGCTCTTCGTCATCACTGCTGCCAACTTCATCGCTAGAAGACGAGTATTCTGTGGCCTTGTTGACCCGACCCAGAGCAGCTTTTACTCCCTGAAATATGAAAAGGAGCAACATGAGTAAGTGAGGTCAGGTGAATCAGAAAATCTGGAAAATCCTTGTGGTTAATGTGGTACTGATGATGACTGCAAATTCCAACTTAATGAGGAAGGAGAATTTTAGTGTTTTTTTTAAAAATTGTTTTTCTAGAGTTAGCAGCAAATCATACCATGTCAGTTTCAGATCTATCATCCTGCATACAAGAAGACAAAAACAAATAAACATAGACTCACTTGCATGTGCCCACTGTGCATGTTATCGGTCTTCCTGTGCAGGTGTTGCTGTAGGACAGGACTTTCTAGCTTGAAGTAACCTAAGATATACACACATATATTAGCAGCAGTAATGCACGGGGAGAGGAACATTTAGGTGGTTAGGGTAACCCTAACCCTTTCCACAATTTGGGAGCTCCTTCAGCTGCTCCCTTATTCACAAGGTGTCATCGCAGTTTTTTTTTTAAATTCCTGATGCAACCCCAAAGAAATGTGTATCTCCTCCTCGGATCAAAGTGGGGATCTTTTGCTTGTTAGGCAAATGTGTAAACCACTAAACTTCGCTGCATTACTGTCTGCTGTTTAAACCACAGTATCCAGGGGAATGTTTATTAATCACTCCATAATTTTGCATGTGGCAGCCCAAGCTTGGACTGTTCTGCTGCTGTAACACATCAGTGCTGAAGTGCGGTTGTGAAACTATGGAAAACTTGTTCAGCATTACACAAAAGCACCGTAAGGTCCTAAACGGCACATTTAATCTAAAATAAAAGTATATTTAGATGTTCTTAAAGCAAAGACATGTTAAAAAATGAAAACTAACTCTGACATACATTTCACCTTTTAAAAACTAGCAAACATCAGTTTATTTACACGTCCAGAACTACGTGGAGTCCTGTTTCTGGTGTGCTCGGCCCAAATGCATTCTTCTCTATTTTTTAACTCCACCTGACAGAAATATCTGGCTGTTTTGTTCCTTGGTGTCCCACGAGCTCACTCCTTGGTTCCTAACTGTGGCTGTTTGGTCCTGGTTTGCTGTGGTTTTTTTTGAGCATTTCACTGAAAACAGCATACAACTTTAACAATGAAAACTAAATCAACACAGTAAAGCAAGCTGCAAAACAAAAACAATGAACTAAAAATAAAGCTATAAAGCCCCACTGAGGAACTGCACAGTTTGATGAGAAGTCTTTGTCGTGCTGTCACATCAAACAACCCCTTAATAATTCCACAGATTCATTTGATTTATTGTAATCATGACACAGAGACTAGAGCAGCTCAAAGGGTGGTTATGTTAGTGGATCTGGGTTCAGTATCACGTTGTTCAAGAAGCTATTAAATGCCAGAAGACCGACTGTATTTACACAGTGACTCTGAGACAGGGCTGCAGTTTTATGTAGAAAAAATCATTGTTTTATGGAACAAAACAGGAAAAGACTCCCGTTTGTTCACCACATACCAAGAGTTTCCGTCAATGGTGGAGCGTGAGAAAGAAGGAACTTTCTGTGCTGTGAGAGTCAAAAGTGTTTGTGGAAATCACACAACGAGCTGCATCATCACAGCATCTTTTAAGCCAAGGTATCAATATCAATTGATGACTACATGTGCCAAAGCAGTAAGCAATTTTCTCTTAATTGCGGAGTGAGCAGATGAAAGTTTTGTTTAACCACAGCGGAGCTGTATGACTGTCTAGAAAAATGTCTGATCTGTGGCTTCGAACAAAGGAGGCTGAGGCCAGCAGCCAAACTGAGTGGGAGGCATCAAAAGTTGTTTCCTTCCAACTACACACAGAGGGCAACTTTGAAATACTAAACATATTCTCCCCCCGTCTTCCTCTATCCCCCGTCTATCCCAGTAGAAGTGCAGCTTCCTTGCTGCCAACCACAGAGGACACACAAAGCAGAACTTTGAAAGAGATGACTTGGTTCTCCCTCTCTCTCTGGAGACACGGGTAGAGGGGGCAGGCTTTGAATATATCACTCTGTTGTTGTGCTTTCCATTGCACTGAGTGTATTCTATGCACTGCCTGTGTGAACCCCTCCCCCAACCTCTGCCAAACACACACGAGATCACATTCACATTAGTTCACATCAGTGCCACATCCGCGGGCGAACACGGTTAGCAAACTGCTGCTGAGAGCAGCAGCCAAACGTGAAGCAATGCACAGAGACGTCATTATGGAAATAACACTAGTACTTTTACAGCGTGAATCTTTTAGCTTTTTAAAGCAGGCACGATATGGCAGGACCATGATCATTAGTGCACATTAAAAACTGAATTCCACAATCAAGCCAATGTGTTCTTACTCTTCTTGCAAAGGAACCCAAAACAATGAAGTCAGTCTCCAACTCACAGAGCCACCTCATTAAAACTTTGCCTTTTTCAAATCAGAGACCACCGGAGGTGATTTATCTACCCTCGTTATCCTTCCAGTGTTCAACAGGATATGACTGAGCTTAGTGATGTGCTGAGTTCACGTGTCACATACCTGGATGATTGCTGCCTCCATGGGACACAGATCTTACACTCTTATCTGCTGCAGACACTGGACTGCCACTAGATGGAGAGAGACACACACAGACAGCATCACAGACGGAGAGTTAAAGACAGTAAGCAAGCGGCATTGTGAGTAACAGTATATATAGATGTGTCCTAATCTCGAGTGCATCCTTCACGCTGTCACTGCAATCACCCCAAACTAATCGTCCAGGCTAAATTAATCTGGTCTGGCTGTTCTCCAGTGGTGGATGCCGACATACTGACTTAAGAGTGTGACAGAAACAGTAACAATAAACCGGGCTGACTCTAAATGAAAGAGTAACAATAATAAAGCACACATGTTCTAATAAGGTATTAGAAGAAAAAACAGCTTGCCGGGGTCAACAGAGGTTAAATAAAGGTATGCAGATTCACACCCTCCAGAAGATAAATGCTATTTGTGCTTCTCTTGCTCCGAGTTTAAAGACAGACACATTTTATCTTAGTGATGCTAAGCTGCCCTCACATACGTGCTGCATCAGGCTTCTATATGAGATGAATATAAAATATGTAATCATATCATGTTTAGTATTTTAGATTTTATATAAAATACGACGAGCAAACCAGTGAAATTATGTGATCGCAGCAGAACAGCTGGTAGGAAAATTGATGAGGTTTATTTTGATAGTGATGCATCACTGCTCAACAATGCTTTTCATTTGACACTAATTATTCCCAAACTGACAGGCTGTATTGTAACTCTGGGACCTTCATTAAAACACGCGCATTAGCCGAGTTACGTGTGCCTTTTTTTTTTAAAACAAACACCATGTGTGTCAGTTCATTTTTCAGCCATGTAATAAGCAAAGGAAATGAGCAAGAAATCAAACAATATAAAGGTTAGATTTTATGAACAGACACATTTTAAAAAAGGTTAAGTTTTGCTATATGATGTCATTTAAACAACCTACAACCTCAGGTAATGTTACCGTACAGCAATTATGCTGATGAAATGCAGATGACGACTTGCACAACAAGCAGTACCATCATTCCTTATCTGCAGCTGGTTGTCCAACCAATAGTTATGTAAGATCAATTTCCACTCTGGTTTTACTCTCTGTTCATTTTTGTTGCTCCTGTTTGGTTGCTTAGATGCTGCACGTGCCCTTATGTTCACTAGCTAGTTGCTCTCGTCTGGAACACGAAGGACACACTGGGTGTTTGTTTTCGAGAACTGAAAAAGTGAAAATGATCAGTGGGTTTGACACCTTTTGAGTTTCTGGAACTTCACTGTTATGTACAGGCAAAAAAAAGAGGCACCTTTCCTAAAGATGGATTTCTGTGTCATTTATGACTGTTGGATTGTCACAAAACTATCAGCACATATCAACCCCATTGTGTTAGTACAGACTGAACTGTAACGACACCCTACTAAGCCTACTTTGAATAAAACAGCTCAATGCAGCCTATAAAGACAGCACTAGCCTTTTTCGGAGGGTGCATTGCAAGATGGATGTCAGCTATCTTGTTTGGCACTGACTTGGTATCCAACTATTGGTTCTTGGACCCCCCCGCCCCACCCCACACATCACCCCCCGACATCATGCAGCAGAGCTCTACCTTGATGCGGCCCTCTTGTGTCCCATCACCAGTTCCCTGCAGTAATACTTTGAGGTGGTGCGCTCTGGGACCTGGAAGATGAAACAGCAAAAGATGCAGATTTAATAAAAGCACATGACTGCAGAGATCCTGATTGCTTATTTCATTTTTTCTTTAAAACAAAATAATCTTTCTAGCCAAGCTGGCTTAAAGTTAATTCTAAAAAAGGTTTGTGTGGTTATGAAACTTTTACATTTATAATGCCTGAAAGGCTGCATAGCAGAGTGCAATAAAATCTTTAATAAACCACAGGGAGACATTTATTACTCGGGAACTAATGAGACCATTTGGCTTTGCTATTTCGTAACATTTCAGTGTTGCCCCTCTTAACGCATCAAAGCCACGTCCAAATCGTAGACTGTGGAAATATTGTCTGAATCAAAATAATTTCTCAATCTTTTTGGGTCTTTTTAAAAATGTTGCAAACATGTGCTGTGTGTGTCGTTTTCGGCCGAGCAGCTGGGCAACCTTTTAACCTCTCATTCTCTTGGGTCAAGTGACAAGAGTCACAGAGAGGAAGACACACCCAGGAATGCAGGAAGAAAGCTGTGGAAATACCCATCATCCTTCTCACAAGTTGCCCACATCCTGTATCTGCAGCACACACACATGCACCCGAGCTCAGTGCCTGTTGCTTCCTGTGTTAGACATGTTGAAGTTGCATTTTAAAACTGTCAGTATGAATTGGTAATCCCCAAAGTTTAAGCACATTATGATTCAGGTGGTTAGTTATTTGAATTCAGTCTCTTGGAAATGTCATGAACGCCTGTTGGTGTCTTTAACATGTTTTCACTCTTTTGTTTAAAACTGCTCAAATCACCACACTGCACGAGTGCATTGACTTATTAACTGCTCTCTCTATAAGCACCATATGGCCTCCTGTTAGATCAACGTCAGAACACAGCAAACACACAGCTTTACTGCAGCCCCCTCCTGTCTCTGTAGTAGTTATAAGTTGTTTCATCAAACCCATATGGCGCTCTGTTAGTAAATACACCTACTTGCATATTCTCTTGTAAATTACTTAGCAGGGGAGCAGGAGTATTAGCAGGTGATGCAAGGTAAATTTGACAAAGATGTTTTTAGTTAGGGGCATTTCACAACAGACCTCAAAGTAAAACAGTCCCCTTTCCCCCTCCTATCTGACGCAAGCACAAAAGACTCACGCCACACACACGAGCAGCATACCAACCTCGTGCTTAGTGCACCACTTCCTTAGCTGGGTATGATCAGAATACAAGATGACAAACACACACATTGTGCTGTGCTCATCTGACTCAGGATACAGCAAAAACTTCCTCTTTTGGTGGCAGACAGAAAAAAATAAAAATTATGTCTCGTGTATGTCCATCAGCTAATCTGCCGGCACTGTGACCTATTCAAGAGCTAGAAAATGAAAACAGATGACACTCACTTTAGGTGGCGTCTCCACAGAGTCCCAGAAGACACTGCCAGCTGGGGACGTGGGGGGAAATGGGGACAAAGGGGAGATGGCCATGTCTGACATAGAGCTGCTGTGAGGGGCATCCCGACTCAAGCGAAGATTTTCATTCTGGAGAAAAAAAATAAAGCACTTCATGAAATGGTAACTTGTGGGAGCAATTAGCATTTATGTGGCATAAAAAGACTGTATTAGGCTTCAGTCACAGTAGAGTAAAAGTAGGATGGCAAACTGTGTGACCAAGAAACAGAAGCTGCTGGGTGATTACGCAGAATTTATTTTTTGTTGTTGTCTGAGACCAACTGCAAGTTTTTGTGGCAAATATCTGGTCACCCAGAGGTTCAGCACGCTGCACCCGCAACCTCTGATTGACCACTTTTTGTCACAAGGTTATTGCACAAGTCACTTGGTAGGCAGTAACCTGTTGGTCTGACCTGGATTGGCTGCAATAACTGTCAAACAGACTGGCAAAGGCTTGCAGTTAATCACCATCTAATTATCGTCTGCTCTGTCAAATAATGAAACACACAAACCTGAGATACTAACGTTTGCTGTACATTGCCTTATTTTGCGCCCAATGCAGGTGCGCTCAGAAAAAGTGCCTAACTGGCACAGCTGGACAGTTCAAAGCTGTGAGCTCAGTGCCGTAACTTTGTCCTGTGGCTCTTTCCTCAGTCCTCACTCGGAGCGCCACATATTCCCACTCTGCAATAACCCTGGGATTTTACTGAAACTGAACTGAACTTAGCAGAGCATTAGAGGGAGGGAAGAGAATCCCAACTTGTTTCCCTCTCTGCAGAGAAGGCTGCAGTATTTCAAAGCTTTAGGCACATTTCTACACAGAAATTGCTGCACAATGAAAACAGCAGCGTGCACACTGTGTCAGCACCCTCAATAGGTGCTATTACACATCTGTCAAAATACAGCAATTAGTCAAAATGCTGTCAGTTTAAAGAAATAATTAATATTACACTACAGTTGATTCCTAAGAAAACATTCAGCTGTGATGACAGATTTTATTCTTCTTTCCTGCAGAGCGTCACCCGCAGCACATCATCCGTTTATCCACATCTGTAAATCTCCACACAAATGCGGAGGCGTCCTTTTACATGTATCGCAATAAACAGCAATCTTTCTGAGTTAAAAAATTAATAAATATGTGAAAACTTTATGGCTCTGCGTTTTTCAGCATCACTGCAAGTATGAACTGCAAGTTTTCAGTTCTGTGAACGACGGTCAGGTTGGGGTTGATCTTATCGGTCAGGAGTGGGGCTGCTCCTCTTCATCAGCCCATCACAGCTGCACCATCGGCTGTGAACCGTGACAACAAACCGTGCACGTAACATTTCTTCTGCTTTTTAACGGCAGGATGTGAGACAGCAGCCCCGGTACATAGCTCCGATTCACTTTTACACACTGCAGAAAAACACAGAGATGCTTGCATTTACAGTACACACATGGCACAGTAACAGCAGCTTCATTAAGCTGTTACACATGAATTTTAGGTTTATTTAGAGAGATAGTTTGTATCCAAGTAACTCTCTAGATAAATCCTGCTCTCCACCTGAGTTTCAGTTCTCTGGACCACACCTTTCCCAGCAGGTCCAACCAGAAGCTTTCAGCCTCCTCTCTTTCATCTGAGCTGCCACAGTTTTCAGAGAGCAGCATACGTAAACACGTAAACTCTTAAACTGAGTAAAGTACTTGTGCACTCACTTTTGAGACGCTAATTTACGCTGCTCTCGGTAGAATGCTGCTTCTTAATTAAATGAACTATTTATGTCTGTTTGTTTATAAATTTCTACATTTGCCCCATTTAGATCATACCTGATGTGTGGATTCTGCACGGCTGACCGGTGTGAGGCCACCTTTGGTACAGCAATACATATCTGATGTAGACGGCAACGGTTTTGCAACTGACAGCAACAGCTTTGAGATTTATCACAGTTAATCGCAGATTGCAGGTAGTTCCCCAACCTGACCCTGTCCAACTGAAAACTGATAGCAGACTCCATCTTACTGCCATTTGATCACCATCTTGAAGTACCAAAGTCAGTTTGAAGACAGGAACTGACTGCACACGGTCGCAGTAAATTTGGTCACGCAGCAGTCTCCAACCACCGTTTTCCCCTAGTGCGACTGTAGCCTTAGCCAAAATGCTAGCATTGCAAAATAGTGTGTATGTGTACGAGTTAAGCGACATATCTGTTGTATACCTGGTTAAACTGAGCTCTCTGCATGGCTGGGGTACAAGGACTAGAGCTGCTTCCAGAGCCCAGCCTTGAGTGCATCTGGCTGGGAAGGCCAGCAGCTAAAAGCAACCTGGCTAAGTTTGATTCCTGGAAGTCCATCTAAAATATAAAAACATACTGATTAGAACTGACTCATATTTGTTTATGTCTCTTTCTAAATATATGAAGACTGACAAAGTCCTCTGGTTAGACAGGTAATCTAAATGAGGTTAGGATGAAGGCTGTAATGTGTTTTGAAGTGAGGTGTGACATTTTTGAAGATGCTATTTCTGATGCTGTGAAAATGTATTCTCATTGACAACCACAGCGTGATTATCCAGTGGGCAAACTGCCCCATGCATGGGCCTGTAGTTTGGGCCTGGTGTACGATGACAACTGACTAAAGGGACAAAAACACTGGTCTGTGCAGACACCACAGACTGCCAAAGAAAGGACAAATGAAAGAGATTATTAATCTGTCAACCTGCAAGCAAACATTTTGCATTTATGGTTGTAAAAGGTTAAAAAAAAAAACACTCTTTCAACATGCATGTAATAACATCCTAAAAGGTGGTATAAAAGCTCAAAGGGGACTTATTAATGCTGATTTCCAACAGCACATTTTCATTCTTGGACTAAAGTAACTCTGTGATTAATGGTTATCCTAGTGCCTCGGTTCAACTTCTACAGCTCTGCCTTTAAGCCAGAAACTACAGAGATTTAAGTGGAGTGGCTATAACGCATCAGCTTTGTTGCTTTGCTATTTCAGTGTGTAAAGGACGGCACTGCGGGAAGACATGACCGTAGTACTGGTCCTTTGCAACCTGTTGTCATATTGGAGTCCTAATCACTCTTAAACATTTTGACATGTTTTGAAATGAAGTGGTTTGTTCTAAATATTCTAAATAAGCACATTAAGTATGCATGATTAATTAAGTCAAACAGAAACATAACAGAAGCCAATAAACAGTTTTTCAGCCGCCACGGTCCTCTGACTGGCTGTGTGACCATACTTCTGTGAATAGCATCAGTGGATTGTTATCTGTTAATGTTCCTTGTGTGGTTTAGTGTCTGTGACAAGAATAGCGGTTATAAACCACAAGCTGTCACCCCACATAGCCTGTCATCTCTTCTTTAAATGAAAGAAACAAAACCAAGGCTGATAAAATCATCACAGTTTTGCAGAAGTTGAAAGTTTGCACCCAGAACAACAAGAAAAAGTTTGCAGGATGTTTGCACAAGTGAGCAAGAAGAGAAAACCTGAGAAAACACAAAAAGACAAGATAATGTGGGATGTCGAGGAGAAGGTACTAGAAGGCTGAGGAAGGCAGGGTTTACCGCTGAGCTCTGACTGACTGGTGAGCGGCTGGGAGGGGCAGCAGCAGTGGCGGCAGTAGCAGCTGTGTTCCCACTATTAGCTGTTAGCTTCTGGAGAGCTGCCACAGGCATTTCTCTTTGCCTCTGCCTCTCTTTCTCCCTGTGTCTGTGGTCGTGTTGCAGGGACAGGAGTTGGGTTTGGTCTTTGGGCAGGGTGCGATGGGATCTCCGGCCCGCAGAGGGCAGCTGATGCTGGGCCTTGGCTTGTGGCTGTAGCCGAGACTGTGAAAGCTGGGCCTTATGCTGAAGCAGTTGGTTTGGAGCCACTGCTCTCTATGTAGCAAACAGGAAAAGCACAAATGCAAACTGACCGAGCCTGGAAGGGTCCTTATGGCATGGCACGTATACCTAAACTGTTTGCAATACTTAAAATATTAAAATATAAATCAACAAAATAGAAAAAAATGTGCTCAAAAATCAATTTCTCACCATCGTTTTAGTAACTGTTGAAATGTGTTTTTTCATATTAGCCATGAGATAATTTTGCTGCCAAAAAGATCTTCTAATCTCTGATCTAGCAGTGGAGTATGTGAACAGACGCCTTATTAACATAAAAAGATGATTTAACCCAACTGGCAGCTACGTCTGGGCAAACCGACTTGTCTTCAGTTAAATACATGCATAGTTTTTGTTGAAAAGCCCTTTTCTGATGTCTTTATTTGGATGATGTAATCCTTTTGATAATTAATATACACAAGTCAAAGTTCAGCTGAGAAATAAAACTCGTCAGATTTAAATCACAGCTTGTGGTAAACAACTATGACAGAGATAACTCATAAAGAGATTATTAATAAATGTCCTTGACATTAATACTACATGACTGATGTACATAAAGTGGTTTATAGATGATCTGAAGGCAATTTAGCACAGATTCTAACGTATACAGTACTGTACACATCACAGATGGCAGCGAGTCGTGTCAGTTTGATTCTCTTTCTCTGCATGGCAGCTGTTTGATTTGAACTAACCAAAGTAAATGGTCTTGTTCAGCATTCAGTTGTACTTAAAAAAACTGAAGATTTGCCTGTTGAGTGTCTGCTTAGAAATTTAAATTTAAAGCCTGATTTTTACAATCCAGTGTCAGCGTCCCATTTTATACTGCAATGAATTTGGCTACACTTCGCTAACCAACCTTTTAAGTCAGTGTTATATGTTTTGGGCCACTCCGACTCATGTATAATTGACTAACATTCTGTATCAAATACAGCATATATCAGAGAATCACAGGCCAATGTTGTGCACGTGGTAACAGCTAACAGTGTCAAGAACTGTCATGCTCAGTAAAAAGGACACTCCCAGGCTCAGCCCACAGATATGGCACAGCAAACACTGAAAAACTGAGCTAGTCTCGACAAACACAAAAGATAAACTGGCTTGATACACTTATTTAGTGCAAAACATGAATCAACATGGAAACTTTAATTACACAGCAAACAATATAGCGAAGGAAAGGAAGCTGTAAATATATCCAATTTTTCCAGAGGAAGCAAATAAAGAGCTGATGTCGTCAGCCCATCAGTTCTGATTTTGTTCTGCACGTGGGCTTATTTAATTATTTACCTGGTTATTTTTTTTTATTAAACATTAGCAACAGGAATTTTATATTGGCTGGAACATTAATTAAAAAATTTTGTCACCAAAAGATATGGATTTGTGTCTCCTTATGTAAAGCTTAAGTCGATCAGCAGGCAGCAGACTGTCAGATTGGTCAAAGTTACACAGCATGCCTTTGGGTCTGATTTGCCTTGAGGCGAGCCACGTTAAAACAAATGGAACATATTAAAGCATGAAATGTTAGAGGTTTATTGCAGAGAAGAGCAGCACAGGGAAAGTAAATAGCGTGAAGACTGTTGGTTTCAAAAAAAGGGCTCCAAGATTTATGCCAACAACTGCAGTGCTGGAATGAAGAGAAAGGACCCAGTGTCCCATCAGTCTGTGCATCTGAGACAATAACACAGCTTCCAAATACTGACTGGCTGAGGTATTTGTCAATGCTGCTGGAAACCACCTTCACTTTAATGCAGTTTTCTTGAGAATGAGGAAACCAAATGGAAGACGCACAGTCAGAATAGACTGCATACTTTCCTAATCTTGTTTAGCTAAACTGCATTTTGTCCAAGGTAACGCAGCAGGTTTCTTAAAAAAAAGGCCTGCTGCACACAGCAACTTTTGAAAACACTCGCTGCCTGCCAAGTTCCCTATTCCCACACCAGTCTATCACATCTTAAAAGTAGTCACTTTCAGATCAACTGCGTTATAGAAATAATCTTTATAAATGAAAACAGCTTTTTTTCCCACAGCTAAACAATTCATGTTCCCAGCCAAGCGTCCGCTCTCCCGCTCCACAAAGGCAGCCTTCACCTGCACGCACGCTCTCACTCCGCCTTCACCATCAGTCTCTGTTTCTGTCCGCCTGCCTGCTGCCACAGCTCGTTCTGCTCTAGCTCCCCCAACCCAACCATCTCACCCACACCCAACTCCACGAGTCTGTTTGTCTCATCTTTAGAGTCTAAAAAGGCCTAAACAGATTAAACTGTCCAAAAAGGGGGGAAAAAAATGATCATTTAAGATCCAAATAACCTCATGTCAGAAAGGTCAATCTAATTATGCCAGTTTTTATTAGCCAATGCTAAGTATCTACAGGCTATGGAGTACAAATTAGGAGGAAGTCTAATCACACCACAGAATCGTAGCAATATTGGGACGTGGGAGAGAGTTAAAGAAGATGATTAAGTGTATGAATAATAGAGAAACGACACTGAAAATAACTATGTTTTGGAAAATTTGTGTGTGAAACCTCTACTGAGATTAGATAGTAACATCCCAAGACAAGTTAAAAGAGAGCTGCTGGAACTAAAAGAGGCCCCATGCTGTGAACAGAGAGATGACAGAGCGAGGGATGGATGGAAGGAGGACCCAACTGAGAATAGGAGGCACGCTGGGATCAGCGGAGAGATGGAGAGGAAAGCCTTTAAAACAAAAAGAGACGGCACGCTGTGCTAAGCTTCGGCGTTAAAGCTTGTTCAGTCCTGATGCTATCGGTACAGTGTATGTCAGTGATTTCTCTGAATTTCTACTGTAGTCTCAGAGCTGAATTAAAAAACCTTCAATCCTTGATTGAGAACTTCAGAATGAGAAACTTCACCAGGCCACCAGAACCAAACATCCGAGCACAACTAAACTGCTGTCACTCTGTAAACGTCAGAGATAATCCATTACTATCACTCTGCCTTCCCTGCTTCATCACTGCCTGTTACTCTTCTTCATTTCTCATCACCTGCCTTCATTCTTTTTATCCTCCATTCACCTGCGACACAAACAACAGCTAACCACTCTCTCTCTCTCTCACATTCTTTTCAGTCTTTGGGTCAAACCTTATTCTCTTATTCAGCATTTTGCATCTCAAATATTGAAGCATTTCTACTTCAGAAGTCTCCACATCTCACATAAATAACCACATTTAACCATGAAAACGCTAAAAGATGTATCTGAATGTCTTACAAGGCGCATTTGACAGGTTTAAAGTCTGTCAGATTACAGAAAGAAGAAAAAAAAAGTTTTTCAACAACTGAGGTGAAGCAATAAGAAGTTGACACGATTTTGTTAAGTGTTAAAAAACAATTAGGTGAAGTTTATAATGCATGAGACAGAAAAAAAACAAGGAAGGAGAGCAGTTTGCTGCACGGCATCATCAGCGGCGTTAAGAATCGACTCCCATTTGGAATATTTCAGGAGAAATCCCACATGTTCTCACTCACATGAACAAATATAAAGTGAAGGATTGTTACCTGCTCTGCTGTGGAGTCCAGAGGCCTTACTGACACATCAGCACTCCACTGTCTGCCTGCCTGATCCTGTTCAGGACACACACACACACACACACACAGATTCACTTTAATTAGGATGCTCTAAGGTTTTGAAGAGGTGGGAACTGAAATATTCAGAGTGTGCAAGATGGCATGAAGCTTTTTGCCGGCGCCTTCCACTTTAAATATTTCATTATGACCTCATTTGAATTGCTCCTGAAAAAAGGAAAAAAACTAAGTAGCACAAACTATATATTTTATATATATGTTTTTACATTTACAATGGTTAATCACATCTACTCTATGTAAATATTTTCAGTGATTGCACCATTGCCTTTAAATTGTGTTCACTGGGCTTTGATCTGAAGGGTCACACTCAGCAGGGTTTAAGCTGAAACGGCAGCTTAATTTGATTACAAATCTTCCATGACAAAAGTGTGCACGGCAAACTTAACTGCTCTCTGAGCACTGATCCAAGGTGAGCACGCTCACAGATGCTCACCTCAGCTGTGAGCAAACAATGGGTGTAAGGACACGTGAGGACATTAGAACATAATGCAAACGTTGCAGGGTGAGAACAGGGGGCTTTGATTCTACAAACCAATTACAGCTATGTTAACAAGCAAGCACTAACAATTACACGTGTCACAAATCCCCCTTTGCAGCAAGAAGGCAGAGAGGAGGCAAGAGACTGTCTCTGAGTACTTGTGAAAAATGCTGCCTGAATGTTACCATAGCTTCTGTGATGATCTCGTCTTTACCCATTTTAATTCAAGAACTTTTTCTTAGAAAGATCAGGATTTTATGCTTCTTTCCAGTTACAAGATAGCAGCTAATTCAACGTCAATGCTACACTGAAATCTACAGTGACACAACAGCAAAGCGACAATAAGGAAAAACAGTAAACTACAGCAGCAACTACAGTCTGCCACTCAGCAGCTCCACAAGTGCACAACTGGGGTTTGAATTTGAACCTGGGTTCTGAGGTTTGATTCATAAAGTGTGTAGAAAATGATGGACGTCACCCATTGTAACAATTTTGTAGTGGGCTCTAAATAAGCCTATTTATGCTGTAAAATTGAACATTTTTAGACAGAGTCAGACTCCACAGTCCAATTTTACAGCCAGCCTCAAGTGACCAAGTAAGTGTTTTTTTTTTTGTTTTTTTTAAATACATCATCTGAAAGTCAAAGATTTGGTTAATT
>VOQJ01030171.1:28135-39289 GCA_015052665.1 Apistogramma diplotaenia
ACACACACACAAAAAATGCGGTCTTACACACACAACACATACAGCATGCAGAAAGCCTACCAGTCATTAGAGTGTTTTTATAAGCTAACAGCAGATTAGAACCAGATGGTGATTCTGTTTCCTCCTTCCTTCCCCTTCCCTCGCTCTCTTTCACTTTTCCGAATGAAGAAAAATAAACCTAATAGACATTATAAGGATTACTTACACTGTCTGAATACTGACATCAGAACAAAGGCAAGAGAGAAGTCAGAAATATCTCTACGTTCTCTTCCCTCTCCTGACCATTTTTCTCACTGTCTGACTGCACATGTTGGCATCAGTGATTCAGCACACACAACTCACCAAGCGTAAGAAGAGGATAAACTATTTTCACACTACATTTCTCACAGCCACCCCCCACCCACCCCAAATGTGCTACACATTCCTAATTTGGTGGTTTTTGTCTGTTTCTGTGCCTTTTGTTCCCTTTGTCCACACTTCATTTCTGTATCTGCTGTGTGAGACAATGTTCCAAGAGAATGCAGCAGAGAAGGAAAGCAAAGGTCAGCCACAGACTTCCCTTTGGCCTGACCCAACATTCTCCTCCTGCTGCTCTCTTGCTTCTCTTTGTCTGCCTCACTGTCACTGTTAGTAATGTTTTCACAGGCTTTAACACAATGAATGAAGGCACAGCACAGCAGAATATATGCAAAAGTACCAAATGGCAACCAAGTGAAACATTTCCATAAACAGCATGCTAGAAATGAGGTGAAATGCTGTGTTTGTCTGAGCAGCCTGAGCAAAACAGCTGCTGCTGCCATGAGAGCAGCTGGTACTCTCTCAGCTCAAGTGTGCAGTGTGGGTCATTCTTTATCCGCCACGACTGGGTTCAAAGCCAGACAATACAGTGAATTTTGAAAAACACAAAGATAAATTCATTCAGGTGTTTTATTCTGAAAATCCCTGATTTATTTAACACACCTGAAAGGTCTTTCTAACGGTGATATGATGATCTCACTACTTATCTGGTTGGTCAGTCTGTACAGGCATTCTGCACTTTATCTCAGAAATATGAGAGCTGATAATCATAATGACGTAAAACGTGGAACTGCACAGGAATTCCCCAAACTATAAGTAAAATATGGCTGCTTTATGGCTAATACTTCTATTGCACCTATTTGCTCTGACCTTTCTCGCGCTTCTTCCTGGTTCGGTCCAGGTGATCTTTGAGCATGATGCGAACTTGTCTCTCGTTAGCCAGGTCTTTGATGAAGGCGTGCCTCAACAGGACATCTGTGGTGGGCCGATGCAGATGGTTCTTGATCAGGCAACTATCAACGAACGACAAGAAACGCTTCGACCTGCAACATGCAGAGGAAATACAGACAAATGTGATTCTTTAAATCACCAATCACTAATTCAAAGATTCCCTATTTCAGAACTGCAAACACCCAGCTTAAGCTTAAGCTGCAGTCTGCTTTTTAAGTAGCCAGCTGTATTACAAAGATCAGCTTTAAAGCTCTTCACGGTCAACAGAAGCAGCTTATAAATAACCTTGAGGTGAGAAATACTAAGTGTGTTAAATGCGAAGCAATTTCACACACACAACGTCTGACACACAACACCTGTCTGACACAAGTTGAAGAGGCAGAATCAGTTTTATTGGCTAAAGTTCATATTATGAAACAGTGTTAAAGATGTTTTACCCATTTACTTAAAGTCTGTTATCTAATTAAGCAAATGCTCTATTAAAGGAACAACATAGAGTAAAAGACACTGCACTTAAAAAATGCAGTTCCAAACATATAGAACTTTAATTTGAAACTGCAATCTGAGAGAATCTGAAACAACATAAACAATATAAAAACAGCAATTCAGTCAATTCCATAACACCCCACACAAGTCTCAAATAAGTATTTCAGCTCACCTTGGGTTTGCAAGCTAGAATCAGCTCTCCCAGCACTACTCTACCATGGAAAATACGATACAAAAAAAATGAGTCCATGTTGCTTTCGAGGCGACATCGACCTGCAGAAGAGCTCTGCGATCAGAGACACATGCTCTGTCTACGCGAAACTTGTGAGAAACAGGGAAGGAATATGTGGTGCTGCTTTATTTTGCAGCCTCAGGGAGGACTGGAGGTAAACAGATGGGAAAGCAGTGCACCACAAACCATTGGCACCATTAAATGCTGTCCTAAGAAACAGAGTTTTTGATGACATTAATACTGAATGAAAGACAGCATGAGTTCAACCAAGAGTTCAAAAAGAGTCTATCCATTATGGAAAAGGAGGAGGGGAGAGAGGAAGAAGAAAAGACAGTGGCCGACAATTGAACCCTAATTAGCATTAAAGCAACAACATACACCCACTAGGGTTTTTCCTCTTTTCTCTCTTTTTTTAAGACAACTGGACTCCTTTTAATTCTTTATTTCTGTTGCCGTGTTTAGGCATGCCTGCTACTTTAAACCTTTTCTTCATGAGGAGAGAGTGCTTGAATATGTTTCATCTCATGCATGAAACCCACAACAAAGCCCACTCAGAAGCCCTCAGAAGAGAAATCCTAAACAGTGCTGTCTACATCCTGCTGCATGTTTGTGTGTGTGTGTGAGAGAGTGTGTGTTCACAGGCTTACCATTTCTTTGATTTAAGTTTGGGTGGAGGGTTTCGAGGAATCAAAAACAGTGCTCTCATCGGATGCATGTCACACAGAGCTGTGAAGGGTCCAGAGATGGAGGAAGACAGTCGTGTTAGTAACACAGACACAGAAAGAAGAGAGAGAAAAATAAATGAGCAGGGGAAATGAGAAGGGAAAGACATACAATGAAGTGTACAAACAGTTCAGCATATCAATTTATCATGTGCATATGTGTCGAAGTTTTTTTAACTTACGGGGGGCTCCTTCTGCCATCTCTAAAGCGGTGATGCCTAAAGACCAGAGGTCACTCTGAAACCAAGAGAGGCAGGAAAGTGTTAAAACTGCAGCATGCACAAAGCCTAGCATGAGCACTCATCATTAACTTTGGATACCATCTTTATATTATTGTACTTAATTAGTAAAGCAGTGTAGTGCGCAGAGGTCCAGGAATTAAAACTGTTTCCAAACTTCAAGCCAAAATGTTTGCATTCCACAAAGAGATCTGCTGATTTCATCCATGACGGATACAGGATTTGAAAAGTTAATATCATGTTGCTTCCTAAACAGTCGAGGCTCAGGATGTTTCTGTGAAATAGGATACAACTAATCACTCAGTCAGTGAACTGAAACGTTTTCATGAAGATTTTTGGATGAAGTTTACACCATATAAAAGATTTTGGACTGTGCGAGAAAGATGCTGTCACTGTGGTGAATTTCTTTGCTGAATATTTATGGAAACTGTATCTATTCAGAATTACTTCTGACTGCTGCTTCCTGCTGCTGATATGGATGCTGATGCAGAGCCAATTTTGCCTTGGTGTGTTTTGAGAACCAGTCCATGTCACAGGTAGGAGAACTGAGCGTTACACAACTTTATGGAGCAGAATCATAGTGGACACAGTTTGCAGGCCATATCCCTGAATCATCAGTGAATTTCTTGCATTCATCTCTGACTGACAGCATTGGTTCAAAGTGCTGTGTCCCAGCACTATCACTTTCTCTTTGTTTGGTAGAAGTGTGTTGAACTGGTTCTAGATTAGGAATGAGCATGTGTTGGTGGAGAAGTGGAATTAGTCAGTCAATTAGTTACAACAAACTAGGTATGAATTACATAACAGATGGAACAAAATCCAGCTGATCAAAACACATCACAAGACACATTCTGACTAGGAATTAAATGGTTGAGGTAATTTTTGCATAGTTCAGAACAAGAGCAAAGCAACAGCACCTGAAGATTAAAAAAACCATCAAGATACAGAAATGATTCCACTTTTGTCAGCATCCACTCAAAATCAGGATGAGCCCGGGACTTTAACAATGGTGACAAAGAAACTGATCCTGGCTGACAATCTAGTTGTTTAAGATATAATGTTGTATTTCTGAAGCAAAAGGCAGACGTCTGTGGGCGCTGCCCCTGAACGTTAGGTGTGATAAGCTGGACAAACCTGCAGGCCAGACTGCTGCAGGTGCTTTACAGACAGCCTTATACAAATGTTAATATAGTTAAAGAAAAATTAACTCAACCAAAAACTAATTTTAGGTAACTGAAATAAACAAGAAATTCCTTTATATTTAGCCTTCGGTCAGATCTGTTAACGCGAGACACTTTTGTAAACTCTAGTTTTTTGTGTGTGATTGGAGTGTTTGCATGACACGATGTGTTTATTTTCTAATATCTATTCTGAACTTCCTAAATCCTTCCCCTGGTAAATACCCAAAACATTAAAGTAAACTAACAGTGAAATCAATAAAAACTAAAGTGAAAGCAAATGCACTCTGGAAGCCAAATGAAACTGAACTGGATTCAAAGCAAAAGCAATAATAACTCAGCAGATGTTCGAAGCTCGGTGGTCCGTCTCACATGCATGTGGCAGAACAGATATCCCTAGCAGCTGATGACCTACACGCAACATAATGCATCAGCATTACAGCGTAAAGCAACCACAGTAACATCAGTGCTGCGTCACTCATGACGCGTTCCCTACATCTTAGCTACGAAGTGAAAACTGAATAAATTGTGAAACTGTAACTGTACAGCTGTTCATCTTCTGTCATTTCCATGTTGTAACATTAAAATGTTACCATTTAAAGTTTTTGGTTTTCACCAGAAGATCAAGTCATAGATTATACTAAAGAATTTTTATCATACTAAACCATTTGAAGCTGCTGGGTCTTAATTCTCGTCTAAAAGAAACATGGCTGTTTCTGTGAAATCAGGTACCCTATAGTCATATGTAGCTTCGGGGTTCTCGTCACAGGCGATGACCTCTGGAGCCATCCAATAGGGAGTACCGATGAAAGTGTTCCTTCGACCAATCGTCTTATCCAGCTGGGCCGACACTCCGAAGTCAACTGCAACATTAAAAAAAAGGAAGTTTTGCATCTGAAGAACAGACACAAACATTATTGTGCTTGTGTGATTCGCGTGTATGAACATGAATGTGTGATTGTTCGGTTGTTCTGCCTCGGGTTATGTGAGCTTGAGGAACCACAGTGCTGGTGTGAGTGTGTCGTACCCAGTTTGACTTCAGCGTTCTCTGTGAGCAAAACATTTTGTCCCTTAATGTCTCGGTGAATCACATGATGGGAGTGAAGATGGGAAAGACCCTGGAAGACAAATGCGCACATACATAAACACTCCCATACACACAGAGTCAGATGACCACCGTCACTATAAATATGAAGCGGCAAACACTGCCCTCAGAGAGCCTTTGTATCATGTGTCTATTCTGAAGGACTGCTGAATGGAGAGTGTGATGCATTTCAACTTTGCTACACTGCTTTAACCTTCACATACATTTCTAGGCATCCTCACATCAAGCAGAGTGTGTGGCCTGGTAACGCAGGCTACCGGTGGCATGGCTTTATTGTGTGTGTGCGTCACTGTGTGTGTTTGCATTCTCGCTTCTTCAAAGTGGGTTAAATAAACAGAGGAAGTAAGTCTTATTTCAGAAAAAGACTTCACCATAGTGTCTGTGTGTATTTGTGTGTGTGTGTGTTGTGATGTTGAAACAATGGGGAGACAGAATGGCTGACAGCAGTGGAGAAAACACTGGCGACAGTCCAGAGCTCTTTGTCTCTTATGTTTTTTTTATACAACTAAATAAAAAAAATCAGGTCAGTTCCATTTTTGTCGAAGATAACGGCAGCATCAAGGACACCGGGGCCGATGTGAGGTGATACACTACTTGTGTATGTTTCTGAGTAGAGCAACAAACACCAACGCAGAAAACCGAGCAAACATCCCAGAGCCTTTCTCAGGACCTTGTGATCTCTCATAATGATAACCATAACATTTTACAGACATGTGTTTGAAACTGGCCTTTTAAGTATATAACTGAAAAAATAAATCCCTCTGAGTCACAGTGGGAAAACACAGGAGAGAATAAATCCCTGAACGTACGGAAGTATCAGTGTCAGTTCAGCTGCTCTTTGATGTTTTGGCAAAGAATCGCTAAAAGCAGCCGTCGTGTTTCCGACACACCGGCAGCAACTTGCTTAACCGTGAAGTTTGCATCCACAAACAAACTACTGCTGCTGTTTTTTCACTGACACCAGATCAGCACTTGGGGGAGAAAGTTCGCTGATCATTCTTTGTTTTTCCTGTCTGTGTTATAAGTTCACGCAGAGCTAGCTGACGACTGAGGGTTCAACACACAAACGGCATCACTGCATTACCCCGGAAGCCCACACATGCTTTTATATTGAAAAAAAATCAAATATAATTAAAGAAAACATCTAAATGGTAAATAAAAAGGGTTTAAAAAAGCCCCTTTTAAAAACTAACTTCTTTTACCGCCCATGTGTTGCACCTTACCCTTAGCACCTCCCGGCAGATGTAAGCAATCCAGTCTTCTTTCAAACAGTTTCCTTTAGTCTTCTTCACCAAGTCTGTCACAGAGCCAGCTCCACAATACTCCATCACTAACTGCATGGGACACAATTGAGCAAAAATAATAATAAAAATGGTAAAAACGTGGTATTTGATACAGGAAACCCAAAAGAAGAGTTATTTTTACTCGATAACAAGCAGAAAAACATGACTAGTTTACAAACCCAGAGTTGGTGGTCCTGTCCTGCGGGACCCTTTTTAATAAAGGCACCATAATAAGTAGCGATATTTCGATGGTGGGAGTAACTTTTTAACATGTTGATCTCCAGCTTTATCTCCTCTTCTTCCTCCTAAACAAAAGAACAGGAACAGAAGGAATCAAACACACGTGACTAAAATATGACTAATGAGTTGGAATTTGGAGCAGTTGATAAATGGCAGCATATTATAATGCTGTGATGCTTCTGTGTTGGCAGAACTTTTTGACTTTTTCTTTTTCCATAAAATGTGTCCAGGCACACTTCTGCCTTAGTCTTAAACTGTGGCCGGTTTATTTCAAAAGTTTAAAAGGTGTCACTCTGCATGTAAAAGCTTTCTTCTTTTATTCATACAGCTCAAACATACACACGCAGGCAGGCAGCCTGTTAT
Organism: Apistogramma diplotaenia; assembly: GCA_015052665.1. Classification (NCBI taxonomy): domain Eukaryota; kingdom Metazoa; phylum Chordata; class Actinopteri; order Cichliformes; family Cichlidae; genus Apistogramma; species Apistogramma diplotaenia. The sequence continues at coordinate 35,232 of VOQJ01030171.1, forward strand.
AGCTGTAGATGATCCTTCAGCCAGCTACTGGGCTTTAACTCAGCTACTCCCATCTCACAGCCAAACAGCTCGGGTTGGTCGCTGTCATGCAGCGAAGGACAAAAAAAGAAAGCAGAGGAAACAGAGTGCTGCACTTTCTGTTTTCTTACTATAAATCCTGGAAATGACTTGTGACTTCTCCAATTCACTGAACCCCTAAATCTACTCTGGACTTGGAGGAGAGCAGATGAGGAGAGAGCGCTGCAGGAGCTGGTTGTGGCTGTTAATCAGAAAAGTGGAAACAACAGAGAGCTTCTCACAGCCGTTGCCCTCCCTTAAATCTTCACAGGACGGGAGAAAAGTGACAAGGCACAGTCTGAACTTTCACCTCCATCTGAAACACAAAGCCTTCTGCCTACGAGTGTGCTGTGTATGAGTGTTGAGTGTGTGTGTGTCACAGTGAGAAGGCAGATAATAGCAAAGTTTTTCCTGCTGTCACATCCACACAAAGAAACTTTGACAGTCAGAACAATCTTTAGTCAGACCATCCTGTGAAGTGACTTACTGTATACCTGTACAGTTAATGACTGCAGCTTACAAACCTACGTCACATTGCTAGTGTTGCTGATAACATAAGATCGAGATAGCCGCAAAGCTAAACCGGAAGTTTCAGAATGAGGAGTCCAGAAACCTGTGGCTGACATCGTGATGGCTGCATCCATCATTATATAGAGTGTGTGGCTCTAACGCTGATCGCTACATTATTGCAGAGACATGCACTCACTTTACTCTGAAGTAAAGTGCCACAAACTGTCTTCTCTTTTCTTTTGAACCTGAATATTATACTTATACCAGACATGCTGTCCTGCAGTGTTTTAATGAATCAATTATATTCAAAGAAAATGAACTGTATGTGTAAAATCCAAATAAAAGTGCCTCTAATCTGAATTTTAATTCAACTTTAAAATGCTCACAAGTGCTTCTTGTACTACAGTCTGTGTAAATATCGTCCAAACCAGAAGAAAAACAGGTCATCTAGATGCAAAAATCAGGGAAAAACAGCACAAAGGCTGCCGTGCATAATTTACATTAACAGCAGGATAATCCATTGGTTCTGGTAGTGTTGAATTTAATTACACTAACGTTCCACTTTAAAGGAGATGTCATGCATTTTATGATGTTGTGTCAGTTATACACTCTGTAATGCAGTCTGCCATCCATCTCCTGAATCTAAAACTTGTAAATATGTTTGTACAAGTCAAAAATCAGGCTTCAGCCTGTGCTGAATGCCTCATTAGCAGAGTTACCCTCATTTCTCCATCAAACTCATGTCACATAGCCTTTGCTGTTTATCATGTTGCTCAGGTTGTTTGCACACGAATTGACTGAAGTTAACATTTTGGGTAAAGAACATGAAGAAAGAAGAGGTGCAGCATAAAGGGCTGGTAGATAAAATAGCGATTATGTTTGAGCTCAGATAATATACAAGAGGTGCACCAGAATAAAAACATGGGTGCATCCCTTTACATCAAAGGTAATGTAAGACACTTTTACCTCTGTGACCTCCATGACTTTGATAGCTGCCAGCTGACCTGTCTTGACATGACGGCCCTGTTGGAAAACAACAAAGAATGAGATACGTTCACAGCAGATTTGAGCGAGCATACTGCAGGGATTCTGTTAAACATTCTCCATGAGTTCATGTTTCTTAAATCACAAGTGCAGCTGTGCAAACTGGAAAGACAGGCAGCAACTGGATCGTAATATAAAAGATTAGGCTCTAAATGTTGGACGGTTTGTTCTCAAGACTACAACAACTGTCCCACACTGGAATCTATAATCAAGACCAACACTCGCAGAGCTCTCTCACTCTCTCCCCCCAAAACACATTACAACATCTTCTGAGTGAATACTTGGACTGTGATATAATTCTCAATATTCATGGACACGGGAAGGTCCACCTAATTTCATTTTCTCTCGAGATCCACAGTCAGAAAGAGCCCGACATGACACGAGAGAGAGAGAAAAAGACTAAGTCAGAATGGAGGGCCGGAGCTGTAAAGTGCAGTCAGGTGAAAAAGGGAAAATTGAAAACCATGTCATGACTCAGAAAGCTGACAAGATACTAGAGTAGCTACTCTATAGGCCTTTAAGCTGTGATGTATGACAGTTCTCTGAGTGTGTGTAGTGTATGTGTCTGAAACAGACCACCAGACATGACAAACTCAGCTTTATTCAATCAGTCAGCAGTCAGCATTCATATAGAGATACAAAGTCGGAGAAACTCTGTTACACTAAAACAAGGGGAGAGTTTAAAAGTAACAAATATGTGCCGATTCATCTTCGTCGTCAGCTTTTTTTCTTTGCAGCCAATTCTTAGAAACACTTTCCAAGAATACACGTGAACAATTGCTCCCTTAGCTACACAGCAGGACTTGGAGGACCGCAGGGTGTTGAAACGTGTGTGTCTAAATCAACCATTTCCACATCTGAGAAGTTTTCAGGACTTTGCAACAATATAGCAATAGTCATCAGTCATAACCCAGCTGAATGGTGGGTAGCATATTTGTTAATATTACACTGGTACATTTTGTAGCTCTGTGTGCTCGGCAATTAAAGTTGGCCTCTTCCCCTTTATGAACAGAAGAGAGAAGTCATTTTGAAATGGCATGAATGACACTTACCAAATCAGACTGAACTAAAAAGTTGACAAATATGTGGATTTTCACACGAAAGGTTGACCTTTTACACAAGAAGCGCTGAGTTTACTTTTATTGGACGGGCCACTAAAAATACCATCCACTTAGACTGGATCCACCTCTCGCTGCTCCAGCATATTTTGATTATATCTGGAGAAAACAGAATTCAAACATGGGAAGTGGCAGGATTTCTTGGCTGAGCGCGGTAAATAACAAATGGCAAGTTTAGAGAACATTTATTGTCACAGCAAATAGATTGTGATGTACATGATTTGCGCTGGAAGTGCAGGAAGTTAATGAGAAACAACTACTAATGTGCTGGCAAAACCTTGGTTAGCTGCAGAGTTATTCAGTACGGGCAATGTATTTTAGAAGTTTTACTATGAAGGACACATTTGTTTTTACGCTAAAGCATAAAACGAGGGTCAGTCAGAGGGGTGCAGCATCTGCCTGATCAGCAAAGAAGAAACCACAAAAACAAACACCTATAGGCAAGAGAGCATCTTAGAGGGATTGTCTCCATCCACAACAAAGTTTGCATTTGATATGTTGCTGCATGGTTCTGATTACATATGAACAGTTATAATGAGAAAGCTGTAAAGGGGTGGAATGATAACTGATTTGTGTTTAAGACTTGTGCCTATTCAAAGAACAAGCTAAACGGCACCTGCAGCATGCTGAAAAGAGGAGTCTGAGTTAATGCACCACAGGCTTGAGCCTCTACTGAAATAAGCAGCCACAAACAGTCTTATCAGAAAGCTGTCTTGTTAGGCAGCATTGTGTGTGAGAGCCTGGATCCACGAATCACTGAATTTGTTATGCCACATTTTCTTTGGTAAAGACAATTTTTAATCAGGAAATCAAAAAGCACGTTAATGTTTTAGTCACTACTGTGAAAATGAAAATCATGGCCAGTGGCATCCCATAACTTGGTTCACAGTACAGTTTGTCGAAGTGTTACTCAGCCAGCCCAGCGGTCATGAAACAGACCCTTTTCAGCTGACAGTCTTCACATACACGTCACAGTTTGCTGAATATGAGCTGTGATGTGAAGCTTGCTGCCCTCCCTTCATCGTAGAGGACATTGTCTCCATAATTGCAAAGAACTATGGCATATACTGTACTCAGCCACTAGCATGGCTATAATAAATAAGGAAATGGCCTTCCTATCCCATCAGATTTGATGGTGTCTGTTTGCTGCAACTGCCGCAAACAAATGTGAAATGTTCTACTCTCAACTGATCTACTTAGTTATTAAAAATATGCTGCACTGGCGCGCACACACACACACACACACACACACACACACACACACACACACACACACACACACACACACACACACACACACACACACCAAAGACTCTGCGCTCCCCCACA
>VOQJ01030172.1:3330-16046 GCA_015052665.1 Apistogramma diplotaenia
CGTATATCTTCAGCCCCCTTAGTTCCCTTTTCCCCCCCCTCAAATTCCCGCCTGCTTTCCTTTTTTTTTCTTTTTTTTAAATCTCTCTTTTTGTCTGGCTTATGTTCTCTCCCAATCCCCCCCCATACCTTTTTAACCTCTACACCCTCTCCCCTCTCTCTGCTCTACTTGTATGAAACAATCAGAGAGTGCTGCTTCATGCCGCTGTGGTCCTCAGTGGACGGGAACAAGAATGTCTCCTTTTCCTCTGGTTTTCTGCAGCGTAAATGGATAACAAGAGAAAATGCAGGCGCTCGCCGGTGACAAACATCCAAACACTGCCTTCCTGCAAACACTCACACATGTATTCGTGAGCTAATCAAAACCCAAGAAATGTCCTTTCCACTCTGTTGCTCGTGCTTCAACATCCTGAAACCTGTCCACTTTCAGTGATTCCTCCAAGCTGGTGTTGTTAATCAGCGCGCTCCGTTGTTCTTTGGTTTGATTTACATTTTTAAAGAGTGGAACTGTTTGGTGAACAAGCCGAGCTGGTGGTGAAATCAGACCGAGCAGAACCGTCTCTTTTCTTATTTAAAAAAGGCTCCGGTGTACTAGCAGGAAAGCCAGATTTTAAAAGTTTTGTTTGGCATTTTTTAAAGAAATGAATGGAGAGGCTGGACAGCAGCTACACAGCCTGGAACAGCTTTACAACAGTGAGAACGCCATACAGCAATCAGACCTGGCTCCATGAGACAAACTAAAGCTGATCTGTAGGGTTTATGGTCATGGTCGTAATCACAACACTGTTAAACCAAGAGGTCTGATGGGAAGGTTATGATCTGTGTGCCACAGAGCAAAATTCACCCACTTATAACCTGACTGCTAGAACATTAAGAGGCTGATGGGAGCTCGTGCTTTATTCTCAAAGTCACGTTCCCATGCTAAACGGCTGGTTTGCTAAGCCTTGCATCAAGCTGGTCTGCTTCACTGAACTTCCTAACGATCGGGCGTTTAACAGGCATTCCTTCACCGGTTTCTACCGCTCTCACTGTTGGCATCAGAACATCATAGAAAAGTGAGTCATTTTTGTTAAAGAGAACGGACTCACTGCCACACCATCACAAGTCTCCCTAAGCATTTATGCAAGCGGTCACAGGTTTGAATCCCCCCGAGTCGATCACTTTCTATCCAAATTAGATAAGAAGACCGAAACAGGAGGGAGGGAGAGTAACGTTTGTCCAGGTGCAGTTTGGTTGATTCCTCGGGTTTTGATTTTGTTTTGTTTGTTTTTTGGTGGTTGAAGGTGGTTCTTGAAGAGGAAAAACAAACATAACCACCTGCATGACCATTTGAACATGACTCATAAACAACAAATAGAACAATATTCTAATATGTTAATATTCTGTTTATTCTCACATTGTTTTCATACCTGAACGGTCTTCAGCTATCGCAGCTCTCACTAGACTTGTGTCCCATAACTACGCGTTAACATGGCTAATTAGCATTACTGTATATGTATATTAATAATACTATTTGTTAGCGCTTTTCTTATGTGACTTGCTGTTGAGACCAACACCAAGTACACTCTTCTTCTTCTGCTTTGTTTTCTTCTTCTTTCAGCTGCTCCTTTGAGGGGTCACCAAAGCAGATCATCTGCCTCCATGTCAGCCTCTCTTTCAGAAATGTCACACACCCAGTTATACTTAAATGACGCTGAATAAAAAATCAAAAGTCATTATCTAACACCAAGCACCGTTTTGCACGACAGAAATAGGTCATGTCTGACCACAGCCACTTGTAAGGCATGTTGTTGGTGTCTGCACACCAGCTGTTTGCAGCTAACAGGTGCTGGAAGCGAGGAGCTTATCGCGGCTCCTCACTGCGGCTACTTAAAACCATTTAGAGCAGCACTCTTTTGCGACATGTTGATGTTTCTTTGACTTTTATTACTGTACTTGGGTGAAAATGCATTAGTGGATGGTATTAACTGAAATCCATTTTTAAAAAAAAAGCCCCATGGCACCACGGTGAGAGGACATGACTGATCTTGGGTAAAGATCTGAGGTATTTGACAACTCCAAGGTCCAAAAATAAGGTCTCTAGTTATTGACACGAAAACAATAAACGTATCTAACCTTTCACTAATAATTTTGAGCATTCATTTCTGCCTACACAAACTCTCTCTCGAACACACGCACTGGCTCTGTGCCTCTTAGATCTGGCACCAGACCGACAATCCAACAAGCCCAAAACAGATGCTTGGATGGGATTCACCGATGAACTATGCGTGCTGGATGCTCGCTCGGGCTCGGCTGCTCATTTTGGTAATAAAAAACAAAAACGCAGACTGATGAGCGGAGAGTGTGACAAGGGCGGAGCATCGGGAATGAGCTTGAGGGAGAAGGATGGAAAACTAATGAGAGTCAAGGATGAAAAAGGGGAAAGTTAAAACAGACCTGGCGTGCCGGCGCTGCGCGGAGATTAAAGCACATGCCTGCAAACTATATTTAATGTGACCAAATGGGGGATGATGGTGATGATGTACCAAATAAAAGCTGTTTTTGTAAGAAAAAGGGGAGAGAAGCATGTTACCAAACCAAAGGAACAAATGGAGGGGAAAAAAAACAACAACAAGCGACGAGAGGCTGCGAGCAGTGGAAAACAGAAGGGAGAGAAAATAAATAAAAAGCACAGATATTTTTCACAGCTGACTGTTTTTACATCTCACGACCATTCAGACCTTTTTGTCTTGGTTCATTTCAGCCCGCAGACACTCAGAGCACACTCAGAGCAGGCCTGCCGTGCTCCTAGTCCATCACAGTCAACACTCGTCGTGCGACTTCAAATTGAAATGGAAGTGGAAGCTATAAATGTGGACACGTGGAAACTAAAACAAGCAAATAAATGTCAGAATACAAAAATTGAATAAATAAAGGAAACTTGAGTGTGACTTTCTTTTAGTTTCCTAATTATGTTCAAAGCACAAAGAGAAAATTTGCACAAAAATACTATTTGAAGATTGATTTTGCCATTTCGGAGAGCTGAAGCCTCATGTGTGCTTCAGCTGCAGTCAAACAGTGAGAAAGGAAAGGCGATGAGAGAGATGTGAAGGAAATATGTGGGGGCTCTGCAGATGACAGACCAGAGGAGGGCTGACACAGAACCAATAAAATGCCTCACGGTGATGTTTTAATCGCGCACACGTTTTTGTGGAGACAAAAACCGGGGAGGGAAAAAATCACTGTTAAACCTCATTCTGAATAAAATTCTAAAAAGTACAAAATTTCATATAACTGCTATTTTACGGTGCCTAATTGTGCATGTATCCTGATAACTGGTTCCAGTTGATTCATGGCATAAAACCACCGTGCAGACATTTGATTGACGTGTGCTTTACCTGTAATAGCAGCTGTTTGATGTTTGCTAAAGTCAGTGTGGATCTTTAAAGAGTCAAATAAAAGGCAAAATGATAATAATATGAACTGGATTTCCTTTGGTTTAGCCTTGATGATCTCCCCTTCTGTAGAGTTTGGCGCCTCGGGTCTTTGATCCTAACTCACTTGTTTGTGACATACAGTACAGATGCAGCAAGTTAGTGTCCATCTCCTATTGCACATTTTAATATTGTCTTGCGTGCACATGTTGCGGCTGTTGTTGTTGTTGTTGTTGTGTGAAAGATTAAAAGTGACACTAGCAGAGCTACACGGAAATGCAAAGGCTGAAAAACAGCAGAGATGAGCGGAAGGGAGGAACGAGGAAGATTTAGGATGGCATGCGTGCGATTAAGCTCGGCTCACGTGCGCTCGCCCCAGCAGAGGTTTCAGGAACCTTCCTTCGCTCGTCTGTTCTGCCGTCTTCAGTTTGAGAGAGACCGATGCAGCGTCTGCACCTGCTGAGACGAATTGCCATCATAACAGTTTGCAGTGATAGATGAGACTCGGGGACAGAGTTGGTCTGAACTCAAACACAGCAGGAATTTGTATCAGCCGTCTGCCTGGTCTCAGCTTGAATGTGTATTTATCTTCACTGACTTATGGCCTGGTTTCTTGTCTTATTTTGCTCACTTCTGAAAACGGAGTGAATAAAAGGGGTAAGATGAATACGGTGACCGAGCCGAAGCTATTTTTGTTTGAGGAGGAATGTTGTTGCTCGCTCTGATTTAGGTCAAAGTGTCAGAACCGGTTCGCCTGGACTGTTCAGAGGGAAGGGAAGGGATTTACCTTTCAATTTAGGGAGTGACACACCCATTAGTAGATCCACTGATTTACTAAGACTTCTCTGACCTGTAGAAAAACATTGTCATGGTTGTCATCAGTCTCACCTAAAGGATTCTTTACTGTCATTCGCATCACATTTGCAATCAGTGGAACCAAATTCATGTCCCTCTCAGGTCCCACAAGGTCTCATCAGGAGATAGGAACTGCTTAGTTGTCATGAAAGAGAAGATATTTATACATTTCCTTTCTCTGATGTCAGAGTCCACATAAAGGAATGTTTAACCTTTGTTACCTAATGTTTGGCTGGCATAGAGGGAGCCTCAGGAGATGTGGAAATTTGAAGCCAATACCTTCACAACCAGGATGATGGAAAGCTCCCATAGAGACACCTGAAGTCATATTCTTCTGTCATCAGCTCTGCATCTTGGCAGTTATATAAACATAAACAAGCTGCCATAAGGACGCCAAGTGAAAAGTAAAAAAAAAAACGGTGCATTTGAAACCCCATTAATTTAAGTTTGTCCATAAATCCACCTTCGTGACCACTGAACAAGCTCAACTGATAAAGAACATTTGCTTCCAAGGACTTGATGCTCTGCAAAACAAGTTCACAAAGTACAACCAGGTTTGAGTATCCGCAAACCTAGATTTTCTCCAGACTTCATCCAAACCAAAATTACTGATGTTGAAATCTTCCCTGGACCACAGTGTGGGACAAATAGCAGAACACTGGTCCGGGATTTAAAAAAAAAGGGGTTCTTGCCGAGATCAAATCTAACCAAGGTTCAGTTTAATGTGCCAGCATTTTCTGGCTGTTTCAGACATTCAGATGTAATCCAGGAATCTGGGAACCCATCGCCTGGTCTGTTGATTACTTCTCCGAGGGGAACTGCTAATATTTTGAGGATTCCAGTGTGACCAGCGGATACCCGGTTAAAGACTTCCTCTGGCGGTCATAATTTAGAGTTTTGCACATGCATGCAACCAGCCACTCACGCGTCAGTACTCTATGTGGATTACTTTAGGTCTTTTGTGGGTCAGAGAAAATCGAAAATTAATTCAAACTTGTGTACCAAAAAAATAGTTTCAGATGGGAAAACATATTGGTTTGTGTCTGCGGACACGTCACGCTCCAGTTTGTTATTTCCAATCAAAGATCAGTTTCCTTAAGAAACAAAGCTCCGTTGGTCTGTCTTTGTTGAGTATTGTTAGTGCCCAATCTCTAAATCTGCCCCGTCTCAAAGAAGTGATGTCACAGCAAATATTTGGCTTTTGGCTGCTGATGCAGAACAGCTGCTTTGACATCAGTGTTTAGGGTGTGGATAGACATGCTGCAGGCTTCGAGGGTTTAACCTTCAAAAAGCAGTGCACCATTCAACGTAGTGTTAAATTACTCTTTGAAGATTCATTATTCAAAGGGAAGCATGTGATCCTGTTCAACAGCTGTATTGTGCCACACCAGGACTGGACAGGAATAATTACATCAACCCCCAAAAACAGGAAAAAAAGTGTGTCTCTGACTCTTGTTTTGACACTGGAAATCTGAGCGGACGCTGTCATGTTCGCCATCTGAAAGTATGTTGGGTTTCCATAAATGCACAGTTTAAAATCTTAGCTCTTTTATGGACTCAAAGAACACGCTACACATTAAGCAAAGTAAGTAGACTGAAACTTAACAATAAACAGTGTTGTGAATTGACAAAGCCCTGATAGAGTCAGACACATGACTCATGGTTTATTAAGCATTAACATGTTGTCACCATTGAGAGTTCTCAAGGCAAAACTTTGATGATGAATAGGTCCTTAAAATAAGTGATGCTGCGCACTTTTGGACTCTGATGGCGACAGCGCTGAAACGGCAGTCTGTTCGCAGAGTTAGAGGTTGTGAATTAATCAGTGTCCTCTGGTCCCTTTATTGTCCTCAAGCTGAAGCACCTGATTCAGCGGCATTTGGCTGGAAGAGAACCCTGATATTTAATGGTGTCCTTGTAAGATTTAGCCAACAGGACTTGTTTGTTGTGTCTCTAGTCTCTGAGTAGGGTGTGCGCTGACATTACAGCTGTACCATGTTGTAGAATTACTGCATGGCATTAGCTCAACTTGAACACTGCCAGTTGGAATTGTCACAAGGACTATTGAACCGTTCTGATTAAATAGTCCTTGCGACAAGCCTTGTGTCAAGCCCCTGACAGATTCAGCACAACTTTTGGTGACCATTCAGGGTAAGCCTTCCAACTTTTAACCATCACGAGTACACAAATGGTGTGTACATGCAAATTCTGCATATTATACTTTATGTAATTGTAATAGGTATTTCCAGTTAGATTTTCCGACGGGGGAAAAAGACCAAAGTTGCACATTATATCTTATGAAGAGCTTCATTGTTGTAATAGTAGGCATAAAGAACACCAAGACCCACTGTTTCCTATGACAGTCTACAAAAAACAGAAGTGTCTTGTTGCCCATAAAACGTGTCAGAATACACAACTGGCCTATGTTCCAAGGTCAACACATGACAGACCTAACACAAGCACATTTGCTTTTACAGTACCTTGACTGTTTCTTTGGCTGTCGGCTGAAATAGATCAACTGTCACGTTGTTCTATGAAGACAGACATGTGGTGTCCTTTAAGGATATTGTTGTCTTTAATGAACAACTCCCAGTAATGAGCCTTTTTTCTTTGCTTTTTTTCAGCCGTGGAAAAACCCACACAAATGGAGCTATTGTGCGCTTTCTTATTTTCTGTGTGTATATAAACATGGCCAAAGATATATAATGAGATCAGTGTAGTTCCATCAATCCCTCTGAGGCAAAAATTTAGGCTCTGAACGGTCACTTTGAGTTTCTCCTGCTCATGGATCTGTGTGAAGTCGCTGTGTGTGGATGTCGTTAATGTGAGCACAGCATAGACATCGAGAAGACCAGCACTGCCGTCTTGCAGTCCAAACCTTCTGTTTGCAAAGAGAAACCAATCAGAAGAAAGTTGGATGGCCTTTAAAGGTAGAAAAGATGATGAACTGGCTGTCTGAACTACAATGAAGTATACGTTAACATTTATTTTGAGCTATGCATTATGCAATGCTATTATTGCAGTAATAATTACTACTAATAAATTAGTAGGAAAAGTGCATCCACAGCATCACAGTTTTCTCTTACCTTTTGCACACAAGGGCCACTTCCCAGCATTGAATGGTTGATGGTTGAGTATCAACCATTGCTTGCATAGACAATAATTGGTGAAGGGTAGAATTATTAGAGTACAACAAGCACCTATTTCTTTTTTTAGTCATTAAAAGAAACTCATTTGGAGCAATTTCAAAATCAAAAAGAAGATTATTATAACTTGTATTTGGTACTGGGGTTCTGCTCTCCTGTTCTTCCTCTGGCATTTATGGGAAGCACGATCCCATTAGAGCGCAGCACAGAACAGATATGACACTGGTGCTGGATTAGAGGTGGGTTGCAAAGGGGTTTGCAGATGTAAAATAGAAACGTGTCAGCTATCATTGAGAACATCTCATTCACTTAATTTTGGACAGTGAAGCTCCATGGAGGTTCCACTTCGTTGGTGGCTTTTTTTGGCTCTGAGAAACACGCAGAAGATCGCCAATAATTTCATAAATTCATATTTTACTGAAACGGGAAGGCTAGTTTTACAGCTTAAAAAAAATTAAACACATTTTGGAGTGACAGACTCTTAGATTTGTCTGAGGATTTGTTTCATGCTAAAGGAACAAGTTGGCTTTTGAGCAAAACTCCCTTATCTTATTCTGCTCTACAGTTGGCTATTGAAAAGCAAATGTCAGTCACTGACATACTGTTTATGCACTCACACACACAGGGTGGAGTGGTGGGCTGCTGTGTTGTTAGTGATTTCCAGCTGATAGACAAACACAAAAGACCTCTGTGTCTGGCGTCGACCACCCTCCCTCTCTCCATTCATTCCTTGGGTTCCTGTCCAACAACCCCTGAAAATCCCCCTCTACCTAGATCTTTACATCCCAGTTACTTCACTGTAACAGTCACGTTTGCTGAGTTTCTTAGGCATTAGATAAGCTTTCGTACTGTCACGACATGTGCATTAAATGCTAAATTCCAGACTCAGATTATCTTTGAGGAATTCCCCAGAACAGAACGTTTTCCTCCCGTGGACAGTGCATCCACCTGTGTAGTACCAGCACATCCCTGAGGTATCCCAGGTTCATATAATAGATTTCACACTCATCAACTTTCACTACCGCAGCCACAGTTACTTTGAACACTTACCGTTAAGAAAAGCTTACGCGATGTACAGTTGCACGAATCAGTTTCCATCCCAATAACCCACAACAGATGTACTCTCCCTCAGGTTCTTATATTGGCTTACACTACTTGATTTCCTTATCTCCCTGGCCAGCAGAAATCAGGTGTGTTTGTGGGCGAGGCTACGGCCCAGCTGTGAGACAGTTCAGACACAGTGAACCTTGTTTTACACGCCCAGTCGCAGTAGCCCTTAAAAATTTTTATGTATGCCTTTTTTCTAAAGAGAATCTAATCTTTTCATTACTGCAGAATATTATTACCTACGGTCAGAATCCCTAAACAGTTTCAGTTAATAACATGTTTCAGATTGCCCGAGTTCATCATTTCCTGAGTTTATTGATTCCTGGCATCGTTTTCTGACAGCTGCACCTTGAAAAAAACACAATGATGTCAAACTCATAATGGTGGAGTTTTTGCAAGCTTTTCTTCCACTGTGTCTGCAGTTAGAGGAACTGAAACAGCTGCGTCAATGCTGAAAAAAGCCGAATCGATGACAGCACTGGGATCAGTAGAATCATATCAATATTCATGCCTAGCATGGATTGAACCTAAAGGTGGAAGTGTGGTTTTTGAAGGATGTTTTGATTTAAAAAACAAAGAGGACGAGAGAAAAGAAGTAAGAAGGGTTGAAAAAGAAACTTGGCTCGAGTAAAACAAACATCACAGCATGGAAACACACTCAGCTCACACCTGGTGGTGGTGGGCAACAAAAAAACTTGTTGGTGTTATATTTCATATCCAGCAAAGATTAAAAATACAGACAAATCAGAAAGCAGCTAAATGAGCTGTTGCAACCAACTAAAGCAAGTGTTTATGTTCCCAGCCAGCTAGCATATTAGCAGTTTTCTGGTGTGGCTGCATTCTTTTTAATGGCCAGCAGGAGCAGCAACTCCTGTGAAACTCCTGATAATCTGCTCGTTTCATTTATGAGCCCGGTAAACACGTACAGTACCTGATGAGTTTATGTTCTCAGTCGACAGGTGTGAGTCTTATTCAGTGCAGCGTGATGCTCCTGTTTTAAATTACGACCCTGCTTGGTGTCCAAAAGGAGGATAAAGCAAAGTACGCTTCAGGCAGGGACTACCTGCTGATTGACTGCTTCTCAGTTTTTACATTTGTGCAGCACCTTGTCCTCAAGAGTCTCAGCTGATTAGTTTTAAATGTTAGCAAAAATTGTGTTTTCCTATTTTTTTCCAACACTTTTCATATAGTCATTCCCAGTACCCTTCGTGGTTTTTATTACCTCGCTGTGCAGTTTTTTCACAGCATCTGAGTTACTGTATTTTTTAGAGTAAAACGGGCAGCACTGCTCCAATAAACCCGTATAAGGCTCTAATGCCTCTGGGAAACGTTGTGCGTGCCCCCCTACATATTTGTAGACGGAGCGCTCACAGACCAAACATTGTTAGAACATCAAAACTGGTCTCCTTCCTCTCTTTGGCTTCTAGCCTCAGTTTTAATTTTACAGTTTGACTTTTGGGATAAACAGTATCTGTTTTAAAACATACTGCTAGCTTTGTTGCAACCTTAAAAATGTGACATTTGAGTTGGGTCTGATGAAGTCATGGTTTTATAGTCACAATCAAGGATGTTCTTGTTGAGGGCTTATTGTTTATTGAGTTCCCTTCTGGGGAAATAAAGTCTCTCTAGTATGCTCCCAGACACAGGAAGAGCTTCTCTGACTCTTTCAATTGCTTTGTCCATGTCTAATATTATCACTTGACCACGCCGTCTCTTTGGCTCTGCCTTTTATCTTTGTATTTAGAGCCATTTTTTAGATGCCTGCATTTTCTGCTGTCAGCATGAAAAATAAAAAAAATGTATAAATGGGCATAATCACATGATAGACCGGTGAAGTCACAGCACAGTTTGCTGAAAGTCTGAAACAATGTTGTACTTTTGATAAATGTTGCAGGTTAGAGGCTCACCACGTTCCAAGCCTGGAAAGACCCAGCAGATTTGGTTTCAAATGAGACATATTTCTTAAGAGTTTAGTGTTTCTGTGCAGTATTTGAAAAAGAAAAAAACCAGAGAGCTTCGCTTTGGCCTGCCATATGTAGCAGATGGGTGGGGTCACTGGACAACACAGAGATTTTGGCCAATTTGAAAAAAGATATTTAGCTGATAAATTTGTGTGCTCTTATTTTGGATATTTGCTAGAGTCAAGCCGCAACAAAGAAGACTGTTAAAACAATACTTTCAAAATGCAAAGTGTTAATAGAAATACTGCAACTGCAACTCGGGAAGTAAATGAATAACAACCCTGATTTATAAGAACTTTTTTTTACCTTTTGAATTAAATGCCACGTCTTTCTTGATTTTAGTTTGTCTAATCTCCCCTTCAAGGTCATCCCCTTATAACTCTGAAGGGCTCTCAGCAGCTGATAGTATTAGATCATTCCCCCTTCCCCGACTAAATCTTTGCCTTTGCCTTTCAGTTCTTTAATTTCAATTTGTGTAAGCGTACAAAACTGCAGAGAGGCAAATCTGGTGAGTAGGGCAAATACATCCTAGAACGCATCTGTGCTACACTATTGTTTGGTCTGTTTGCGCTGCTGGCAAAGTGATATATTAATCAAATTGAGAAAAGAGAAAAACTGGTGGTGTCACAAGAAAAAAATGGGGGACTGAATGTATAGAAATTAGGCTGTTTTTGGGAGTCTCCTGCAGTGCTCAGGTCTGATCTGCCATAGTCCATTGTCTCGTGGTTGCAATACTACAATGTATTTTCTAACATGAAATTCGCATAAAACAAAAATATTGGTATGTGGTTTCTTGGCAACATATAGTAATCACATCAATACTATCTGATATAGATGTTAACCACAAAATGTATCTGTTTGATTGCTCAACTCTTGATTGTGTAGGAGGACAAACAGACAAATTTTGTGAAATATTGTAAGACCGCAGTGGGATGACATCATAATATATTATGCCTCAGGGACTTTTTATGCACCTACAGTGTCACAGTTGCTGGGTGCTTTTCACACCAGTGACAGTCTAGACACAACGAGTTGGTTTGAAGCAGCAGCTGATGTCGGCACAAGTTCAGAACTGCAGTTTCAAAATTGCAACCACACTGAAAATGGTCCAAATGTGCACAAGAGGATGACATTAGCAAAAATATCAGCTAATCTTTTAGGGGGTGATTCCCAGCTTGGCTCCTAAAGAAGGTGATTATGTCCAGTGAATTATGGACAAAGCCATCTGAATGGTTTAGACTGGTCAGCCTGTGATGCAAATTCAGGCATCCATAATCTTTCACCTGCAGCAGTTTCAGTTTTGTTAGCCTGATTGTAATGGGAGATGTGAGGATATCGTGCAGATTAATTATCATATTTATGTGCACAAATCACTGCTGAGTGTAGCAGCTAGGACAGCTTTTATTTAAGTGCTTATTTTTTTTCATCTTAGTTCCTTATTTTGATGTTGTATGTCATTTATTAGGAATTAGATTACAAAAAGCAATTTAAAATTCAAAGCAGTAACACATGTCCCATGAAGTTCCTGTTTGTGCTCTACTAAAGAACAAAGATGACCTAAAAACATGGCATGTCCCAGATGCCTCTGTCTTCACTGCGATGTACTCAAACAGGTGTTTGCCCCATGTGCTGCTATTTGCCTACATGAAATGAAACCTATTACACCGAGTCTAAGAAACAGAAGAAAACAAGCCCGCCTCTGGCCTGGTTTAATACTGTTTTGTTTTCTTAAGCGCGATAACCGAGTTTTAAAAGAGATTGCGGGCTGACTCACAGAAAGATAAAGAGATGCAGGGAGGGAGGAAAGAGGGAGAACTGTTTCCTTGAATGCAGCCATACAGTTGATTAGCTCTTTTGCAGCGAAGCCAAGGAGAACAATACAGAAAGAAACACATACAAACGCTTATAGGAAGGTAAATACACATAAAAAGAATCGATAATGCGCTGTTTCTTGTGTGTAAACACTTTTATCCTGTTTATGTTCTTGGTTGTGAAACGGTATTGTGAACATTTCTGAGAACAGTGGAGCTAATAACCCAGAGTGCTCTTCATGTGACTGAAAGTAAACTCCAACAGCAATAAAGGGTGATACTAATCTCCTGTTTTTCTGGGGGGGGGGGGGTTTTTATGCGCGTAAAGTCAACGGCTTCCTCAGCTGTACGCTGCTTTTAATCTGGGAGGAAACACGTAAAAAAGGTCGGTAATCCGCTGCTGCCATCGCGCTGCCCCCTGGTG
>VOQJ01030175.1:0-10505 GCA_015052665.1 Apistogramma diplotaenia
AAACAAGCCCAAAAAAACAAATTTTTAAAAAATTTTCACCAAATAAAAAAAAAAAAAAAAAAAAAAAAATTTTCTTTAAAAAAAAAAAAAAAAAAAAAAAAAAAGCTTCCTCTTTCACTGGCTATGAAAGGTCAAAAATATGTTTGCACTTTGAACTAAATTAAGGTAAAATTCATTTTCGGTTCTAATCAAACCATCAGTACTACTGTGAAATTCCATTAAATTGGGGTATGCAACATATTTCTGCCATCACTGGACAGAAATGCCTAAGAGACCCTAACGAAGTCTAACTCAGGTGGTCTGAGAGGGAGTTAAACCGCACTTTTAAAGATGTTTACTACATTAACTGTGCTCCCTCTGTGTCGTTCTGCTGAGGCCGCAGACTGACGAATCAACTCAGCCTGTCAATAATTTAGGATTCATTTCTTTCTTCATGCAAATGACTTCAAGGTGTCACCAGCCCTGGATTGAATTATTGAATTTTCCTATAAGACTGAGGAGCAAGAGGTGTTTATTAATTTATTTTCTACCCTTGTGACTCATAAGCAAACAACTCAGCTCTGCAAAAAGAAATGCTGATAAAGGGCAAGCCACACATTAGGCTTTTTAGCCAGTACTAGTGCTGACAGGTGTAGTGAAGTCATGTATTTTTGCAGTGAGATTAACACAGACTTCCTCACTTAGCCCAGTTCCACTTTCCCAGCCATGTTTATGACTTCACCTCCTGCGGTGGCCCTCGGGCAAGAAGAAAACAAGACTGTCTCACAACAGTCAAAGCTTCTTAGACTCAAAAAACAAACTGCTGGAACTTTCCAAGGAAAAGGGTGCTGTTTTTTTACTCACAGTCAAGCTTCTGTTTGATGACTGCTGGACTCTTGCAATACTGCAAAACAGAGTTATTTCTAGTGAAGTAATAATTAAATAAATATGACAATTTTCAGGAAATAAAAGAAGCGAGGAAATAAAAGGCAATGGATTTAATAGTGCAGCACCAAACACAGAAAAAGTAGATAATTAACAGACAACTACACGGCAAGCGCTTCTACTTGGCGGTTTCCTTTAAAGCACGAGCACGTGCACACCAAGAACCCCTGGAGACAATTACTATGTCTGCCTTCAAACCTCGACTTCAAAGAAAAAATTCCAGGGAATAGAAGGCATTAAAACTTCTTATTTTCCACAGCAATCTCCTTTTATCGGTGCCACAAATCCATCTCTCCTTTACACAGGTGCTGTCAGCAAAAATGCTTGTATTTTAAGGAAGGTAACAAACCGCTTCACAGTGGGCATTTGATTTCATAATGTGGAAATTGAGAAGAACCGGGGAGTTTATGAACACGTCTGTCTCTTAAGGTGAATATTTGCTTTGATATTCTGATGTTGGGGTGCAGCCCTGCCATCTGTGTTCACTCAGCCTCTGTGGGAAACAACTGTCTCTTCCCTCCTCCTTTCAAAGCTGGCAATAAGCATGGTTTGAGAACCGAGCGCAGAAAGAGCCCTCGATTCTTATCAAAGGCAAGTTTTAGGTTTCTCTAAGCCCATGGGTTAGTACTACACCGTACAATAGATAAGGCGATCAACTGATATGTTTCAGTGAAGGGCACAGGGAAATGTTGAAAAGGCTCCTTTTCAAATTTATCTCTCTGCAGCTTTTGCAAGTAATCCCAATTTTTTGAGTGGTTAAATACAACGAGGAGATGGCATGAATACTTTAAATTTCTGTGCATTTATTGAATTATCTAAGACTTTAACCGAAACAAAAACAAAAAACAGATAAGGCGATTGGGAGGTTTTTTTGTTAAAGTTCTTCAGGAATGCAGTCAAGAATTCCTTTCCTGCATTGCACATAAGCACCTGACAGTGATACGTTGACAGTTATCACCTACAGTTTTTCTTGAAACAATAGGATGTTTATTTCAGAGGCAGAAAAAAAGCTTTTGATTTTTTTCCTCAGTAACACAAAGAAGAAGGAGAAGAAAAAGAGGACAGCACCTTCCAGCCACTGGAGGTAGCAGCCCATTTTTGGGGGGTTTAATGTGCATCCTGATAGCAGAAACCCCGTTCAAACAGTTTTATACAGTTATCATCTCCCAAGCTCCGCAATGTCCACTATATCTTAAGACTGGCCTAATACACCAATTCAACTTTTGAGCTTTTTGGATTTTTCCTGCCAGACAAAATATATAAGAAGTGATACAAAATCAACAAAGAACCATGACATGTTCTCTCTACAGTATCCATAGGACTCTATGAATACTGTATGTCTGTACTTAGCTTTTGACTATTTTGCAACTACAAGATGTTCTCTATAAATGCCAGCTTCTTATATTATTTATATAAGCTGGATTAAACTTGCATTGCATACATATTAGATAAAATTTAGATTTCCTAGAAACTGTAAACATTTTAGTACAAATCCAGAGAACAGAGATGATCTTGGCTTCCTTTATTCAACTAAATTTCATCTCACATTTTATCTGAACAGACGCAGACATGAACAGGGGATGACTCACTGGCTTTTTAGGAAATTCCAACATTATTACATCTAGACATCGAGACTCAAAGGATTTGACAAAACAGCTCTTAGAAAAAGGTCACATTTCAAATGGAGGGAAAAAAAAAAGAAATAAGATGCATTCCTCCTGTTGATAACATGCCGCAGCACAGGCTACGTGCGGTTTAAAACATCACTATTAAAATTCAATTATTGCTGAATCTTGTTCTTGCAAGAATGACCACAAAAAAACATTTGAAATTCCAATTGTGATCTCACATGTACATCAATACGTCACACAGCTGGCCTGCAAAAGCAAATCATGTCATATGTGCTTCTTGCAGCAATGGCAGAAGGGCTTGTGCACTATACGCTCAACGAAACGTCACTAAATATAGGAAAAGGTGGAAGAATGAAACAGTCGTGGCTGGCAGTGGAGGAAGACTGCAAGTTCTTGCATACTGCATTACCAATGTGCATACATTTTAAAATACTGAATCATTATGTAATATGAATGCGTACTTTTAGTATTCTGGATATTTTTGGCTTTGAATATAAGCCAGGTTGTAACCATGTAGCCATAATATTATCTCTAGCTACCGCCAGCAACCAGAAAACAAAGGAGGAGCTACAAAAGAAAAAAAATCAGGACGAGCCAAAAACAGATTTATGATGTGTGTTACTAGAGTGAAACAAAGAAAACTTCGCTACAACGCTAACACTCGCAACCACAAACATGCTTCTACGATTCGTCAGTCGTTTGAGGACCGAAACATAAAACAAGCTTTCAGACGAGTGTTGAAACTCACTGTGTTTTAAATCAGGATAATAAGCAGGGAGATATTTGAAAATGCTGTCAGGTAAAATCCAGTCAACTGTACACTTAACTCGATCATCTGGTTGATATGTAACGCCACCCAAGCTGTTCTTTTTTAAATGCTATGAAGTACATCTTATGAACTTAACTCTGGATTTTATGCTACCTTCAAGCCTTCAAAGACATCCTCACAGCCATGTCTGCTGCATGTTTCCCAGTATCCTGCAATACACTAGTTCCATTTTTCCTGCTGAAAAACCTCAGTGAATCCTAGAGTTTTTGTAGAGAATATCATCTTTGTGCATTTATTTTCCATCATCATCATTTTGACTTTGATACTGGAGGCAGCGTTTTTTCCGCCTGTATCTACTATACATCTCATTTGTGCAGTTCTTTTACCCTGTAAAACACAGCATGACATTAAGAACGAATGGCTTTTGTATATTCTCCATTATAAACAGCATCAATGAGTAAACTCACACCTTTTCACCCAGCGTGTTCTTCTGCACCTTCCCACACTCCCAACGCCAGAACCGGCTATAGTAGCTTGTTTACACAAAACAATATTCACATAAGTGTCCAGTGTAGTGCAACACTGGCCTCTGCAAGAGCCAGAGACAACTGCAATGCCACCCAGGCCACTTTAAGTGGAGCCAAACAATCCATGATTGCGTGTAAGAGCGTCATTGTGAAGCTAAAGGAATCTGCCTGAGCGTTTCATCTGGATAACATAGGTTAAGGAAGACATGAAATGCTTTTTTTTCCTATTTACATTTTCAAAAAAAAAAGATAGTGTCTGTGGATACTAAGGCTAAATTATGAGGAAAGATTTCTGTATTTTTTTATCTCTTGTCAGCTCTAAAACTGAAAGCCGATGAGTTCAACACGACGGCATCTCACATTTGACGCAAATTCTACTTGATCACACACGGGTACCTAGTGGTATATGGGGCAGGCAATCAACTCCCTGCCTCCCACTGCACATCTCACTGGAGCCTCATTGAAAATAATCACCCCACTCTTCCTGCCATTTAAACTGACAGCAACTCATATCAAAAGCACAATTCCCCGTGTTGTGGAATTAAAATGTTGATTGAGTGAGATTAACACACCAAAGACAAATACACCAAAGATGAGCTGTCGCAGACATTCTGACGAATACTCTGGATGACACGTTGAGAAAACCTGGATGTGGTTACACAACGTAACAGAACAGTCTGACGCAGAATCAATTGCCATCAGGATGGGAGTGGGTCCAACTCTGAAAATAGCCTGTGTAAAACAGACATGTGCCAAAGATGTGTGTTCTGTGACTGCGCTTTGTAAAGACGGTTGAACTAAGGAAACAAATGGTAAACCACAGAGGTCATGTCATGTGGAATGACACAACAATGATCAATACGGGCCCTTCTAAGCCTGATTGGATGCCCCCCCCCCCAACTTGATGTAATACATGTCACTACATGCACACTAAAGAGACAGTCCTGAGACAGAGATAGCTGTTGTAAATTAATTTCTGGGTAGGCACTAGTAACAAACATAAATGCCCACTGCTACTTTCCGTTCTTCTAATGTCACGAGCAGGAAGTTGCTCAACAGACATGTCAACCAGTGGAGTAGAACCGAGTTTGTAATCAGTGACCCTGCAGCAGCAGAGAGTCTCATGCTCTCCGTCTCTCACTTGAGAAGAGATACTTGTGTTAATACTGATGCTGGGTTGGGCCCGGCTGGATAAAGATCTTTTCTCAAGTGAACACGCACACGGACATGTGTGACACGAAGGAATTGCATAGACATGCCTGGGGAATGTTGGCAAAAAACACTCGCACTCAGCTAGACGTAATGAGAGAAGCGATGCCTGTTCTCACATTTGGATGTGAACAGGCATAAAGAATAATGATTAAACTGAGAGCTCTTCCAATTCCTGATAATATCATAGCAGGGGAAACATGGTCGCCCACTGACTTTGCACAAGTACTTACTGACTACACCACACAACCTTCATTCATTTCCTCATTCCACAACAGAACATTGGCACAGACACGGGCCTCATGAGGAGCCACTTTGGGGCATCAACAACAAACACCAGATGTGAAGATGGGAGATAAATGTCAAGCATATTGATTCTATGCTTCATTAAAGCTTATTATGGGGGGTAAAGTTTGCCTGTGGCAATGGTAATAACAGATCACAACAACATCATCCACAGAGGTCTTGTTTTATGCAAACATTGTTTAACACAGTTGGTGCCATTATCAAAGTTAGCACAAACTGAGAGCCAGAAGACTGCATCATAAAGTAAAAACAAAAAGCCTGTTACAGTTCCAACTGAGACTTCAAAACTGTTTGTAGAGCCATAATGACGGAGCTGCAAACATAACTAGTTAAAAACAGCAACAGCTAAACAACAGACAAGAGAAATATTAAAGTGTCTGTCCACTGACTGAATTTGAATCGTTGATTGTCTTTCCTTGTTAAGTATTGTTAAGTAATACTTGGAAGGGATTGTATTTTTTATTATTCTGTGTATGATTGTGGCTTGTGTAAATATAGTGTTTTAAAATGTGTCACGTTGCTTCTGTGTGTGGCTTACAGTGAGGTCCATAAATATTAAGGCAATGACACATTTTTGCATTTTTGTCTCTATATACCAGCAGAGGGAATTTTAAATACAACAATCAAGATGTGACTGAATTGCAGACTTACAGCTTTAATTCAGGGCATTAACTTTTGTATTAAGCATTTAGGAATTAAAACATTTTTATACAGTGCATGGTGCTCAATTTTCAGAGGGTCAGAAGTAATTAGACAATTGACTGCCAAGCACTTTCATGACCAGGTGAGGCCAGTTCGGTCATTCTTCCACATTAAGCAGATAAAAAATTTGAGTTGATTCCGATCATCAAGCTTGGATTTGTCAGCTGTTCACTGGAACTCTTAATGTGAGGTCCAAAGAGATGTCTATGCAAGCAAATTAGGCCAATATTAGGCTGGAAAATGAACAAAACTATCAGACGGATGAAAAAAAAACTTTAGGTGTGGCCAAAAAATGTGGTGCGTTCATAAAAATAAAGAATGGCCAGCAAAGCAACATAAAAAGGCCTAAAAGATCACTGAAGACAACTGAAGTACACAATGACAAAATGATTTCCACGGTTCATGGAAAAATAACATGATTTAGCTCAGTCAAGAACAACTCTCAAGGGGGTAGGCGTATCAGGTCTACAATCAAGAGACGCCTTCATCAATGGAAATACTGAGTGTTTATAAAATGGTACAAACCACCAGTTACACTCATGAACAAGAAGGTCAGATTAGACTTGGCCAGAAAACATCTAAAAGAGCCTGAAACAAAGAGCGTTTGTTCAGTTGAAACTAAGATGAACTTTCAGCAAAATGATGGGAAGAGAAAATTAAGGAGGAGAGAAATGGCTCATGATCTGAAGTATACCACATCATCTGTCAAACATGGTGGAAGCAATGTTATGGCATATTTGGCTGCCAGTGGAACTGGATCACTAGTGTTTATTGATGATGTGACTGCTGAACGAAGCAGCAGGATAAATTCTGAAGTGTGCAGTGTTATACTCTCTACTCAGATTCAGCCAAATGCTGAAAAACCGATTGGACAGAGGTTCACAGTGCAAATGGATAGTGACACCAAGCAAAAGCAACGACTTTCTCAAGGCAAAGAAACAATGGCCAAGTCAGTCACTTGATTTCAACTCAATAGGGCAGCTGTTCAGTTACTGAAGAATCAGAGACCAACAAGCAAGCAGTGACTGAAGGTGGCTGCAGCAACAGCCTGGCAGAGCATCTCAAAGGAGACAGCATTTGGTGATGCCCATGGGTTTTAGGCTTCAGGTGGTCAATGCAAATGATCTTTATCCAAGTATTAAAGCAATCCTCATATTGAAAGTTATCTTAAATTGTCATTTGGAGCCTGTGAAAATCAACGGCTATGTATAAAAATGCCTGTATTTCCAGCACAGTTATTGTGATACTTTTTGTAAAATGCCTTGAATTCAAGCTGAATGTCTGCACTTCAATCACATGCTGACTAATTATAATAATCCACTGTGGCGGTATACAGAAAAATGCAAAAATGTGTCATAGCTCAAACACTTATTAATCTGTATATGATTGTAGACTAAAAAGGTCAAAATCTTCTTGAGCTGTTTTAAAAGTTATCCACCTGAGGTAACAGGTAGTGTGACTAACAGGGATTGCAAAATTTATAAGCAGCAACAATTCCAAATAAAAATTTAGCTCCATAAACAGGGCAGACGGTTGCCCTAAACCTTAGACATAACATAGTCAAAGTTGTTAAAAAATAAATAGTATTGAATTTGTTGCAACAACTAAAAATCAATGAGTTCTGCCGATATGAAAAAGGAAGCTGTTTATTTCATGGAAGACTATATAACAAACATTTATTTTCTGTTTCAGTCAATATTGGTCACATTAATAGTCACTGTTTATTTTCCAAGGGACTACAGCTGAGAAGACTTCACATTTTCCCTGTTCAATAAAGAGAAAAAACTTATGGCTTAGAAATATGTAGAAGAGGTCTGACTTAAAAGCCCAAAAACACATCACCATTTTTAAAAGAGAAAAGAAGGATTTGAACCTGTTTTGTATTCAACGCTTCAAGCAGGTTGATATTCACTTACTCTCTTTGATTCCGACTTATTTTCATCAACAGTGCGCTCTTTCAAACCATCAAAGGAAGCTATCTCAAATATCTCTCCCATTGCCTTCATCACTGTTCCAAGTTCCTGTGATCAGCATACTGAGAAAGGAATGAGTCCTATTAAATGAGCAGAACAAAATAGAGAAGAAGCAGAGATAATAAAGGGGGCTTAACAGGCAGTTTCCCCAACAGCAGAAACTGTGTGACATTTAATGAAGTGGTCTGAGGACTGCAGTGAAATTCTAAACGGCGTATCAGGCCATTTCAAGTCTGGCAGATGGTTCTATGTATTTTTCATGCTGTGGAAAACCTGTGACTGAGGTTTGGTTGGTTGTCATCCAGCGCCTGGGGACCCTGAGCTGAATGCATTCTACACACCACTGCAGAATCACATGATGTCTGACCTCTCTGCCATGGCAAACTGCCCAGCAAGGAACAGGCAGGAAGGGGAGGAATGTCAGCGTGTTAGTGTGTGACTGAGGATGTACAGAAAGAGCTGGGGAGGGAAAGCAAGACTGGAAGATGCATGATTGAGTATGAGCTTGCATGTCTGTTTACTGAGTGTAAACTGAATTCTCTGCACACCCTCCCCCATAACTTTACTGCACTGACCTGTAAAACATACTGTTAGCGAGGGAAAATATGATGGAATCATGGAGGGGGAGGGGTGGAAGAAGAGAGTGAAGCAACCACTGCTAAGGATTCACACAATGTCACAGAGAAAATGGGGTATGAAGAAAAAAAAAAGCATTGCCTGACTTCCCTTCCTTTGGAATGCATCCAATATATCCTGTGAATGTGAGTGTGTGTGTGTGTGTGGCATGCTGGCAGGAAGGCTTTCAGCATATAAATATCACATTACCACACAAGGAAACACAGGCATCAGTTTGAGCGGTCTGAGCTTCCAGCAGGCCTAACAAGCACGGGAGCTCCACTCTGGAGGTCAGAGGGAGAGCTTACACAAATGGAATTCCACAGGAACCGGCACTTCTTTTAACAGATAAATGGCTGTAGCCTTGCAGCTGTGTGATGTGGTAGCCTGGTTTTAGTTATCTCACATGTGCTAGTGTGCACAGATCTACTGAGTTACAGCGTCCATATTTTTAAATTATATACACACAAAATTGCACACACTCACACACACACACACACACACACACACACTTAGAGAAAACTAGGCTCACAGCTACAGCGCAGAACAATTTAAAGCCTTGTTTTATTAACTGACCAACGAGCAGCAGATTAGATTAGATGAGACAAAGATAGCAGAATAGGCATGATCAATAAAATATCTATGATCAATAAAATGTAAACTGTGATTAACTGACTCAGCAACCTGTGTTAGAAAAAATGAAAAAAAACATAGCTGTACTACAGTAGCTTCAGGGAGACTCCTGATCATCCTAAATTGAGTTTGCAGCAGGAAAAGTACCCCAAACATACTACAGCGAAGGTAATAAAGAATCATCAGTGACAAGAAGACTGAGGAGTCCTGCAACAGATGGTATGGTTCCCACACAGCCCTGATCTCATCAACACTGAGGCAGTCTGGGATTACATGAAGGGGCCAAAGGCACTGAGGTAGCCTACATCCACAGAAGAAACGAGATGCTTGGAAGAACCTACCAGCCAAAGGGTGCTCACACCACACCTCAACTTTAGGTTGTTGTTTTTGTGTCACACGACCTCTTGGGAAAGTTATTCCAGAATTACTCAATTCTGTGTGCTTTAGCAATTACTGTTAATGATTACAGTTTGACTTCAAACTCAAATGACCAAACAAGTGTCTCTTTGACTTTCTCACTGGGATTCTTCTTAGGTCAAATCCAGCTCCACTTTTTAATACCAGCAATCTATTGTATAGTCTGATGCAGATAGTGAATGTATGCAGATGATACTGTTATGACCTAAACATATATATGTCCATGCAGCAGATGATCAGCATAAGAAAACTGATTTATATTGTTGATTTGATATCAGATCTTCTCATATTAACTTGCTAAGACTTTTGCTTAGCTGTATTAGCACTAACTGCTAATAGAGCACGTGTGTGTGCTTTTTAAACACCAAAATATATTTTTTGACTTGGCAAAGTCTCATAACCGCTAACATTATTGTTTTATTCAAATAAAAGTGTGACAGTGAGTATGCTCAAGATTAGTACCCCGAAGGTAAAGCTAAATGAAAAAACAAACGCCGAGGCTCACATGCGTATCTCCTATCTGATGTGCACGTGAACTGGGTTCACATGTACTGGGTTCAACTGTGTTACATGGCAGCCTTCAACAGTCGTGCGGTTATATCTATCTATCTATCTATATATATCTCTCTCTCTCTCTATATATATATATATATATATATATATATATATTTATATTAATAGATATATATATATTTTGTCTCTGTGTGTATTTAGTCACTTCCTGTTTGATTTTGGTAACTGTTTGTCTTCCATCTCTTGCTTCTAGCTTGATTCGTCCCATCTTCCTTGATTCTCAGTT
>VOQJ01030178.1:0-11686 GCA_015052665.1 Apistogramma diplotaenia
TGGTGCGTGAGTTGTCGGTGGATGATCGGGTCGGGGGGGATGGCGGGTGGGGTTTGCGGGTAGCATGTCTCATACTCAGGCTGGATTGTCTTTTCCTTTTGTCTGTTGACTGATCTGGTGTTGGGTTATGGTGCGCAGATGGGCTCCCAGATTTGGGGTGTATGTGACCTATGCGACAAGTGTGCTGCATAGGTCACAGTGGGTAGAATCACTCATGTGGCCCGGGTCACCTCACTTTCTCTGTCTGCTTCTGGCTTCCAGGGGGCATTGTTGTGGCTTCTCACCCTCATTATAAAGTATGTTTCATGACAAACACATACACATGCAAACGCACACACACAACACAGCTAGAATGTTTTACTTGTGCTCTGTCCTCCACTTTTATCTTCTTCCCCATGCCCCGACCCCATTTTCTTCTTTTTTCCCTTTCTCTATCTTTCTGTCCCTTTTCTCTTTCTTTTCTCCTCCTTAAGAGAAAAACAAAAAAGGTCTAATGATGTAACAGAAGAATACAGGTAACATGTCTTGCCCTGTACATATGACATCTGCAGTAGCAGGACACCTATCAATGCTTTCCTAAACCCCCTGCCCCCACCCCCCAAAAAGAAAGAAAAATAATAAAGAAAAAAACAGCGAGCCATGATGGTTTGTTCCTATCTATAGTATACTGTAAGTTTTCCATCTATTAGACAAGTAACAAAAAAAAAAAGAGGCATTCACATAAAAACCTCTCTCATGTCTCTTTTGACTAGATCTGAGTGTGAGAGACCAATATGAAATGGGATAAAGGAGAAATAATGTGCCAGCATTTCTCTAAAAGATAAAGGGCTAATGTGTCCTTCTAAAAGATGAGAGTGTTGGAACAAAAGCCTACAGAAACTGTATTCCTCTAGTCAAAGAGCTCCTCTTTTCAATGAAAAAGCAATATAGAAGATGAGGTGTGTCAGCAGCTGAAATACATTTCCATTAGGAGCCAGCCTCCTTGAACTCAAGTTGTGTGTTCTACTGTGTTTTAGGATTTTTCCATGTGAATGTGTCTGTGAGAGACAAAGAAAGGCATGAGGGAGACGGAAGAAAAAGTCTTTTTGCATGTGTGAAAGGATACATACAGGTTCACGATGCATGCGTTACCTCTCAGATCCAGGTCTGGTGTGTTTAATCCGAAAATTTACACTCCACTTCGTTTCTTGAACTCACCCACTACCTGTAACAACAGCTGCTACCACCCCCACCCAAGATAACAGGATTTGCCTCCACCAAACCTGTTTTATCATGACTCAAGCTGCATTACCGGGAGATTAGAGAGCGGCTTGGGGATTGAGCCATGAACCGTCCTGCTGGGCAAGCAGGTGAGTTTGCCTACGTGGCTCTGGATTGGCCTTTTCCTAAACAACGGAACTAGACATGTTTGTAGATCCTGATTCTTGTACCAAAAAGAGAAAAAAATGATAATAATCAATGAGCTGTGAAGCAAATCAATTGTCCTGTTAGTTGAAAAACGCTGAAATAACCTTGTTATAACGAGGAGGTCCATAGAACATAGTGTATAGTTTGCTTGTAACAAACTACAAGCAAACATCACTAATCAGAATTCTACATTTTTTCTTTTGAGACATTTGTCATATTACTTGCCAATATGCTCTTGAGCTGCCACTCTGCATATCTTTTGCTAGTTTGGTAGCATGTTTCATGGTCAAAATTCCACTTTCCAATTTGTGTTTCTATTTTGTATTAAATAATGTTTCTGATTACAACGTGAGACACCATGGAGTTTGAGGTTTTACAATCCCAAGCAAGCAATTCTGTCCTGCTGGGTTTAATTAGCTGCGATAATGTTACTCCGCACTTGCACATCCTTTGGAGGTCAAACAGAAGCAGCCGGTTAATGGTATTCTGTGTCCCAACCAATTTCTGACTAATGCTCTGAAACATAATAATTCCAAATTAAAAACACACTACAATCTGTGAGAGAAGGTGCATTTATTGCATTTCACCCTCAAACTTTATGTGTTTGATTATATTCAATACACACTTTCTTTTAGAAGATGTCCCTGTTTGTTTCTGTTCAGCCTTGACTGCCGTCGTTGAAACCAGTGCTTCCCAGGGCCGTGCACATTTCAGAGCTCGCCTTCCAAGTTAAAAATTGGTCTTCAAAAACTTCTTGTGCATGTAACTGTATGAATAAACTGAAGGGGTTGAAATTTCCTCTTAACGTTTCCCCTGATTGGATTTCGCTCAGTGTAAGTGGATTCATTTTGACGGTGCCATTAAGGACATGCAGGGTGAACTGTTTTGTTATGTTCATGCTCCAGGTCTGAGTCCTGAATGGCAGAAAAACTAATTGTTCATCAGAACACCAGAAGGTAGAAACTCCTTTGCAGAGCTGTCATCACCAAAAGTCGGCAATAGCAAAATAAATGTTTTAACTAAATGTGTCACCAGGCTCCAGCACCGTGATGTCACCACCACGAAACAAACTGGAAATGAAATCATTGGCATTGTGCTGTATAATTTTCATTCAGAATGTGTTTTTAAAAATACATATCAGTTTTGTTTGCGCCAGTTCAACCAGTTCAAGACTGAAGGCAAACATGTCTTGTCTGTCTTGTATCGATCTCAGGAAATGCGTTTTTGTTGTACTGTGATTTTGTTTAAATAACCAAAAATAAAAATAGAATCAGTGGCTGTCTAGAGATGAGATGACAATAGTGATTTAAAGTCCGAAACTATGTAAAGATTTCATATAAATTTTGAATTTCCAGTTAAAAATCATCAAATCGTATGAGATTTTTTTAAAAATATACAGCATACTATTTATTATAATTCCTAAATTACAATTACTACAATTTAAAATAGTTAGCAAAATAACAGATGAGCAGAATTATCGTTCACATAATGACTTAGTGCAGTAAAAACCAGAACATATATTTTTATAATCATCCTTTGAACAATGTAGTGACAATTTCAACTTTTTTTACAGAAGGGACTGCAGTCGACATTTTAATGATGCATAATTTCACTTAATGCTTACTTTGTTCATGGTCAAAGCTACATTTTTATTAATCCTTAATTCAGCTTACCACCCAATTATTCCAGTAATGAATCATTTTTCCTCACTAATTAGCTGCAGCCCAGCTGTTCTACTTTCTCCACCTGGTGGCTAGAGATGTGAACACAGATAAATAAAAAGTAGTTCCTGCACATAAGATTTCAGGACACTTTGGCTCATTGTTGCTTAGAGATTTTAATTTGCAATGGATTAAATAAAAAATAAATAAATATTGTTCTTTGTGTACAAAAGAACACAAGTTTCTTGTTTTCAGGTAAGTTTGCGCTAAAATATTCCACGATGTCAGCTGCATGAAACTTTCCTGTTCTTAATTCATGACCTTCAGGTCTATCAAAAGTCAAAAGGAGGCCTCTGATAAAACAAATACATCCCTGCAATATTGACAAATAAAAGGCTAACTGTTGTGATTGGAGAAACAGAAAATGTGAATGAGTTCAAGAGAACATGTATTTTAATTGGGAGAAATGCCAACTAATGTCCTGAAAAAAAGCCTCTAAAGCCTCTTACAGGCTCGGGGCCTCTGAATCATTCAGAATAATGCCACAGGCACAGCCCCCGGGCATTTTGTATAAGCCAGTAAACAACACATGTTGTTGAAAGTAGCTTAATCTGATGGCTGATCACAGCATCTAGTTTTATTATCTGCTGGGGCTGATGCACACAGATGGCCAAAAATTGCATTCTTTGGAACCTCGTGTGTATCATTTCATGATACAATAGCCACAGATTCTTGTTCAATGAAATGCTCAGATTTCTATGAGACACAGCACGTTTTTCAAATAGGTAATTAATGTGCACATGCACATATTTTCACATAAAATCTGTATTGTTGTTAATGCAACTGTGGTACAAATTCTTTAAAAGATTTCCATCAAGGGGGAATAAGAATGCCATGGGCAGGTCATGTGACCGTGTTACCTATTTGATATTGATGACTGTAATGGTAACACAATTTTGGTGATAATTGTATATGTATATTCATACAAAATGACACAAAACGTCTGGTTCACAAGTTCCAAAAGCGTAGTATCTGATATGATTTAATTAAAACACTAACCAAACCTCCCCTTAAAATTTTGGGAAACATCTGACTGCGGACATTAGCAGTGTAGCATAAAGGACTATCATCTTGTTTGTACATTTCCTACAACACCAAGAGATTGGAAGCATTTCTTGCAGGCTGCTTGCATCACCTATAATCTGCACATTGGCACTCCCATAAGAATGATATGTCACTCAAAATAGATCACGGGCTTTGATAGCGAGTGTGTGCTCAGAATCAAGGCTATTGTATTTCATTTTACGCCTGTGAAGGTCAGGATGATGATGGTGGTGGCTTTCTTCCATCCAAGGTTGTTATTGTGTGGTTAATCACACGCACATGCAACCACAATCATCATCATCCTTATGCAAGAAAAGGATGTCAAAACACGAGTTAGTCTAAAGCACAGAGAAATCAGAAAAAAGTATTTTGACATAAGGCCTTTGTGTTGGCATCATCAAAGAGAATTACTGACTGTTTATAAAAGGCACAGTGGGTGAGGTGAAAAGCAAGAGAATTTTCAAAAGCTTGTTTTTCAAGCCTCAGGGGTATCACAACTGAAGCTTCTGCTATGGAAATAACACCAAGAATGTGTGTTCTTTATTGTGTAGTGTAACTGTGACACAACAGGTACTAAGTACATCGTGTTACAGTACGGAAGCATTCTGTGAGCACAGGTGGGAGCACCTAAAAATAGCAAATTAATTCATAATTACAGAATAAATTGACTAATTTTTTTTCCCTCTGGCATAATTTGAAATGTAACACCATGTCAGAGACTTCTTTTTTTTCCACAACAATTAAATATTTTTGGTTTTAAGCTTGTGCTGCGTTGCCTGGGTTTAATTATTTTAGGAACTTTTGGAAATTTTGGAAAGTTTTTGCATTTGTCAGAAGGCAGTCCCGGGGTCAGTAAGTTTCCACTGGTGAGTTTTTCTTTTTGGGCTGTGTCCTTATTCAGAATTTATTACTTCACTAGTAATCCATGAACAGACACACCAGGAGCCTGGAAGGAAACCAAGTCCAGGGTTATAAAAAATAAATTTAAGATAAGCCAAATCCAATTTAAGTAGTAACCTGATTACCACTATTACAGTAGGTCCTAGTCCTTAAGTCCTCAGCAGGTGATGAGAAAATGGAGAACAGGTGTACAGATGCTGGTCACTGCTGTTGAAATCACACCTCCAGGCGGGATCTCGTGGAGAGTGAATACCTGTCACATACAGGTAAGGAGGGAGGGAGGCCATGGCAATACATAGGATACAACATACCCTATGTATTGCATTATGTCTTATACAGTAATAAGAGAAATACATGTAGGTTTTGTCTGTGCTTACTTCCTCTTAGCTTCTTCTTTGCAGAAAACTTACAGTGCTGTCATTTGCATACATATACAGATATACACAATCATAATTTCATTAAAATTCTTGCCAAATTTCTGCAAACTGCATTAACTACAACCCACTGATCAACTATTAATTATGCTCTCACTTATTTTCTTGGTCTAAGGTGGAAGCCAACCAAGTAAATTTATTTGAAACATCTCCAGAAAACTGTGGGCGTGAAGTCATGTCACTTCATGTATGTCCTGTTTTTAACTAAGTACGACGCCCAAACGGATAAAAACCATATTCTTTTCTGCTGTCAATGCATGTATTTTTAAACTTATACACACCAAGTTAAATAAAACACTACACTCTAAGGCAGAACTTAGATATGCCACATATGCCGGGAAGCTGTACAGATGGCCGGTCACGGGGATTTGAACACATACCAACCTTTAAACAGTTGGTATGTGTTGCAGGTTTTTCATATGATAGGACTGTTACAGACGGACAGGAAAGTGACACTGTGCAGGTCTGTCTGTGTCTGGGCTTTCAAATATATTCAGCTCCTCCATTATATTATGATGCATTTGTAAATGAATTCATTCGGGTCTGTATGGTATGGTCTGTAATATAAAAATACAGTTATATTACCTGTGAAAGACCGCGCACCTGTAAAGTGGCAATCTAATGCACACTTCAACATATAAAGAGAAGAATTTGAAATATCCTATAAAGAGCCTCAAAGAGGTTTTAGTGGTTTAAACTCACTCAGCCTCACTTACACTGATTAACATTGTATCTGGAATTTTGCTTTCAGCCATTTAACACATTTTAGCCAAAACTTTAAAGTATTGGTGAGAACTGGATCACATTTAGTTCAAGGTTGGCAAGCAAGCAGAGCTCTTGTCAAGAAGATGGTGACCGAAGGAAAAGAAAAAACATTTTCTGATCACTACTTCTGGTCAAAGTTCTTACTGGATGTTCTGATTGATATGTTAATTGATCTTTTACTGACTATTAATATGGGGCAAGATATTCATGAACTGTGAAGAATATTTATGAGGCAATAAAAATGTAAAATGACTCTTGCCCTCACTATTTGGCTAGTTTGACTCTAGACTGCACTATTTCACTATTTGCTGTATTTCATATGATAATACATTACTTAATACTATTGAAATCTTCCCAATCGAAATTACTGAGGAAATAACATTAGAGTGCAGTTTAATGTTTAACAAAAGAGGATATGATTTATTTCTTCTTCCCTAAAGCTGCACACAAAATACAAAAAACCCAGAAATATTAATGATAAAAGGCTGACATTAGGAAATTTTATTTGAGATGATCAGTACCTCTGAATACTGCATAAGCATGCAAAGGATCAATAATCAGACTTTATGAAACATGTTCAGTAACTTACAAACACGTGTCCATTCTGCAGAGTAATGAGGAAATAAAACATGTTTCAAAGATAATGAGACTGATTTTTAAGAGCACTGATCAAAGACGTTGATAAAAATCTCTTTCTGCTTTGCACTTTTCAATTAAATTTCACAGAAAACCTGATTCACAAAACCCTCATGTAAGTTAGACCAATGGACCATGATAACTACCCTGTACTCAGGTTGCTGGGGACCCAGCATGGAACCAGGCCCTTGGGGGTGGGGGGGTCTGGTGGTCATATGCTTGCCCGATGGGCCACATGGACCACCACTCCTGTGGACCGACCACTGGGAGGGGCAGTAAGGGTCCAGTGAAGTGTGGATTGGTCAAAGGTGGAAGTCTTGACTATTCTATCCCCAGTAACTGCATTGGGTACATGGAACGCCACATTTCTAGTGGGGATGGAGCCTGAGGCTTGAGGCCAAGAGATACTGGCTAAATATAGTCAGGCTTGCCTCAA
Source organism: Apistogramma diplotaenia (assembly GCA_015052665.1). Taxonomy (NCBI): domain Eukaryota; kingdom Metazoa; phylum Chordata; class Actinopteri; order Cichliformes; family Cichlidae; genus Apistogramma; species Apistogramma diplotaenia. The sequence continues at coordinate 7,344 of VOQJ01030178.1, forward strand.
CACACAGCTTGGGTTCTGGAACCAGTCTCCTGGAGCGGGTCGGACTCTGTTCCCTTTGGAGTTGCCCTTGGTGAGCAGGACTGGTCATACTTGTATGTCTGTACATTGGGGTTTTCCCCGGTAGACGGCAGGATTGTTTCTTTGCAACTCCGGGTCAGGGAGCAGGTCCCGACTGTTCTATGTCTGTGCTTATGCACTGAAGAACAGTTCAGTGTGTGCAGCCTTCTTGGAGTCACTGAGTGGGGTGCTGGAAGGTGCCCCATCTGGTGACTCCTTTGTCGTGCTGGGTGACTTCGTTGCTCACGTGGGCAATCTGGAAGGGTGTGACTGAGGAATGGTCCTGAACCCAAATGGTGTTTTGTTGGTGCACTAACCACCATTTGTCCAACGTCTGTTCATAAGTGCAAGTGGCATCAGAACACCCGAAGGTCATTAATCGATTTTGTAATTAAAATCATCAGATCTTTGTATGTTTTGGACACTTTGGGTTGTCGTGTGCTGCTCTGGCAGGCAGGCAGGCTTGAGGACCTCACTGCAGGTCTCCAGAGACTCACTGGAGGAAGAGATGCTGATATTTGATGATGTTTAAAACTGCATGTTTACTGCTTTTAACTCTATTGCTGTCTCACATCCTTCTATCTTCTCAAAACCTTTCCACTCTAATTTTCCTCAAAATTTCTGTCCTTTTACCTTCTTTCCAATATATACATATAAAAAAAGAGAAGCTTCTAAACTTCCTTAAATTTTATGTAAAGCATTTTAGTACAAGATTTGTGGGTCTTATTATACTTAATTAATCATGACTTAATTAGGCCATCTTCACATTGTTCTCATGCAACATGATGTTTGCTAGACTCAATTTTTAAAGTTATGTTGCAAGAGAGAATGTGAAAATTTTGGATTTCCTTTATGAGTAAATGATAGCATGATACTGAGGCATGATAAGCTTATATATTACATCTCAAAGCATAAACATTTACAGCCATTTTAAAGTTGAAATTTGTTTTGAAAATGGATTTACATTTACATCTCCCTCTGTAAACTCTTCAGATACTCTTTCCCTTTCTTCTCCTTTCATCACACGTCCCCTCTGCTCCAACCTCTTATCCTTTGGTGCTCTCCTTACTCTCTGAATTATCATAGACAGCCGGAGGTGCATGTATTCTTATTGATCCATCTATTTTTAATGGCCCCATGCTTCCTGCAGCAGGAACTATCTTATGCAGGTTCCGTTGGACCAGTGACACTGTCAGGGCTTGTTGTCACTCCGTGCTACTCGGAGCTACAGCAGATGACCTTGGAAGTGCATTAAGAGAGTTCCCAAGAGACACAGACACGTCCATCAGTCCTAGTCCCATATGAGAAATCCACAGAGATCTCCAGCTGGTCCTTCCTAGACAAATCCTGAAGGAGAAATCCACACAGAAACTGCCCTATTTTTTTCTGTGAATGTATTTTTAGGCAATATTTTTAATAGACTAATTTTGATTAAACTATTCAAGTGTCCTTTTATTCTGGTGTGGATTTTTCTTTTACAGACTGCCATTCAGACACCAAAGATACAGAGACTAATCAAAATTTCACAGCATGTTCACTCTAAGTGAGAGTACCCATTAAGAAGGGAACCTTACTATGCACCCCAGACCCTGAGATCACAGGGTGTCACTGGGGCATAAGTAGAGAGGCAGGCTGAATACTAGGTATACTATATGATTCACCCAGCACTGAGATGACTTTTTCTTTTGATATCCATTACCATTTGTGTGTATCTGTCTAGACCAGACTCCTCTGTAAGCCTCTTTTTCATTTCTTCTGTTTTCTCTGCACATTAGCTAATCTTCCATGTGGTAAAAGTCGCTGCCACTAATGAAGGCCTCAGACACTAAATGACCAAATCAGACTGCCTAGATGGCAAGTGGCTAATTACTCATGATTCAAAGTGGAGATATGGGGAATAGAGGGCCAATGTGGGGAGGAATATGAGGACACCGATGAAAAATGAATACAGTGAATGTGTTGATAAAAGTCCACATGCTTTAGGTTGGGCCACACCTCCTAATCTCTGAACTGAGGTGTTTCATTTGGTGCATGACCATGTTTACAGTGCTTAAATATGGCCCTGTGCCAACTTTTTTGAGAGGTTGAGGCCATCATGTTCAAAATGATTTAATAATCCTATAAAATCAAATACGTTTCCTATATTCTATTGTGCAAAAAATATGGGTTTAGGAGATGTTTCAAATCTTTGCATTCTGTTTTTATTTACATTTTACACAAGATCATTTTTCCAGAATTGGGGTCGTGGACTATATCAGTTGTAGTTATAGTGCTGTGGGTTCAGACTGCTGTGGAACTTCACATGATAAGCGGTGATGCACTGAACACTTCCTCCCCACATGTTCATATACAGCTGCAACATGTCATTAAATTTTTGTTTTCGCTCTTCCTTAAGGCTCCAGGATAGCCACTGCACTCGGTCAATTTGAACACAGTCATCACACAGTCACATCCATTTATGCTCACCGTTCCAGCGCTGGTAGCCGCTCTGACAATACCTTCACATCAGCACATATGAAGGAGGAGAAGTCAAACCTGGAAGCAAAGAATGAGGGTTTTTTTCACAAAGTTTCATCTTTTCAAACATTTCCTCTGTATAATCTTTCTGAGCTTCTGTCCCAATATATCATTAAAACAACGGTTAAAAAAAAATGAGATGGTCAAACACCTGTGTCTTTGTGGCTCAATACACCTGGTTACAAACATCAAGAGTTGCACAACCATGCACAAGAATGGCGGCTAGTGACAGTAGACGTGACATCAATTTGACATCAACTATGTCATCTGGTGCCTTTCACGAGTCACCACATGGCAGGTATGAAAAGGCCCTTAGACTGTGTTATGTCCTGACTCCCTAGGCTTTTTTCCCTTCTCTCTCTCTGTTCTTTTCTCTTTCCTCTCATCTCTCAACCAGTCACAGCGGTTCTGCTGGAGGTTTCTCTTGTTAAAAGGGAGTTTTTTCTTCCCACCACTGTAAAGTCCTTGCACACAGGAGGTTGTTTGATTGTTGAGGATTTCTCCCACACACTTCAGGGTCTTTACCTTACAGTATAAGACACCTTGAGACAACTGTTGTTGTGATTTGTTGCTATATAAATAAACCTGAATTTAAATTATTTAAAATTGTGTGAAATCTTAATGCTTCAGCTTTCTGAGCAATTTTAGACAATTCTCTGCATCCAACTTTGTGGGAGCCATTTGATGAAGGCCCTTTAGTGTTCCAGTTTCACTCTGCCCCAGCATACAAAGCAAGTTTCATAAAAGTTTGGTTAGATGAATTTGATGTGGAAGACCGGCATGCACAGAGATCTGACCTCAATCCCACTGAACACCTTTGGGATGAACTAGAACAGAGACTGCAAGCCAGACACTCTCATCCAGCATCAGTGTCTGACCTCATAAATGCTCCTCTATGGTAGGACAAATATTCCCATAGACACATTCCAAAATCTTGTAAAAGCCTTCCCAGAATACTGAAAGCTGTTATAGCAACACAGTCTCATATGAGACAACCTTTAATTTTGATTTGTGCTACAAAATACAGACATTTAAAGATTTTATTTAAATTCCATAACACAAATTTTTCAACATTTTGTGTCTCTGTTCAGTTCATACAAGAGTGTGCTGATTAAAAGGCAGGAACAGTTCCATATTTGGAGGGTGGAGGGATGATGGAGCTATGGAAGCTCATTTCCCCCACTGAACAAAAAAAGGCCATCCATACTTTCAGTGACGGAAACAAGCTTCCATGTGGAACAGGAAGTAATCTTGATTTTTCACACCACAGACCCAAGTTTGACTCAAAAATGGTGTGAGAAAAAGTGTGATCCATATATGATTTTTAACCTCCTAAGACCCTGCTTCCACATACTGTATGTGGACATTACATTTTGGATTTTGGACATTTTGTTTTTTTACAAAAGTATGTCACAACCATGTAATAAAATACAACTTCCCGTTCGAAGCGGAATTTAAGTTTATAAACAAATCAAGTTGATCTAATCACAAATATCTAGGAGAAATGAAAACTGTAACCTTTTTACATTTAGCCACCTGGTTTAGGCATTAAAAACTACAAATCTGTGTTTAGAAAAATATCAGTACAGAGGATGCCAGGCTTTTAAAACTTTATTTTACTGGTTGCCATGATGACATTTCCCACAAAAATACATCCTGTCATGGTACGGCTGTGTGGCAAGCAGGTTGGACCTCAAAGCAGGATGCGAGACACAGGGGAAACTCAGACAATGATGAAAAAAAAAAAAAAAGAACTAAACACAGACCTT
>VOQJ01030179.1:7745-19560 GCA_015052665.1 Apistogramma diplotaenia
GGCGACTCCCGCCGCTCAGTCTGGCGGTTGTTCTGCTTTACTTTGAGAGCATGGGAAATCTCCAACACAGACTTAAAATGCTGTGCAAATCTGTCAAGATCATATTTTTTCCACTGAGATTCGAGTTGTGTATTCACATAAGCTGCTTCTATCGGTGAAGCAGGTTATCTTTCAAAACCAATCACATACATATAGAATATCGATGATGAGTTAAAGACATTTCCAGTTCCCACGGCCCCTGAATGCAACAGCTGGGACTATGTTGTTCAGTCTGTGTTGAGCTGTCAGTCATGATTCCACACCCCCGTCATCTGAGGCCCCGCCCCCACACAAAAACAGGGCCAAAAGTTCAAAAGAAAAAAATATGAAATTGCAAAAAAACAAACAAAAACAACTTGAATCTGAAAAGTAGTTTTGAATTTTTTTCCAGTTTCACATCCTTTTTTTCAGAAGCAAAACTTTATGACCCCAATTTATCTCCAAACTCTGTATGATGTCACTGAGAGCTATATCCCTAGCAGCAGCCAATGTGAATAAAGTTAAAGGGCTTAAAGGGATGCCTTTTTATTCAAATACAGGATGAATTTAGTGTCTACAAAAAGGCCCAGTTCAATGTATATAAGGATTATTTTGAACTGGCAGTGATGCAAAGCTACTCTAGTAGAGCCACCAAATGAAAGCATAGAGTTGGACCCCATTTGAGGTTAAACCTAGAAGACAGAGTGCTAAAGGGCATGTTATGAATGAAGAGTCAATAATCTCACCATCTTATGTGAAGACCATGGAAATAAAAATCATTGTTATTGTATTGTGTTATGCTAGTTTCTCGTGTCTAAGAACACATTGGTTAAATACTTGAATACAGTGTATACAACATAATCAAAAATGAGACAATAAATAGATTTATGTAAGCATTTATTTTTTCTTGTTTTCTTTATGTCTTTTAATGTTGCATTTCCTATTATATACTTAGTGTCATATGTTAATCACAGTTCCTCTGTTCCTCTGTTGCCCTAGGCCCACCGAAAAGACAATCTTCATCATCTTCATGCTGGTTGTTGCCTGCATCTCTTTGGTTCTCAACCTGCTGGAGATCTATCACCTGGGCTGGAAGAAGGTAAAGCGGGGGGTCACCAATGAGTTTGCGTCTGACAGTGAGTCACTGATGCTGGCTGAAGATGAGCCTGCAGACGCAGACACAATCCCTGAGCAGCTCTCTCCTTCGGTGCTCAACTGTTTGCCCACATTCGGCAGTGTGAATGTGGTGGGGGGCGGAGCAGCTGAGGGAAGAGCCTATAGCCCAACAGAGTCTTCTCCTACTGTGATCTCCTTAGACCCTGCCACCAACCCCATGCCTGCTGGGCTGAAGATGGACGGTGAAGTGTTCCACCCAGATGACTTCCTGTTGGAAGCTGCTTCTTTTTACAGCAATGATGCGAAAGTGAGCGTTGGAAGCGAAGGACAGCTGGTGGCAATGGAGCAGAACTGGAACAACATGGCGCTGGAGCTTGACAATCTGAATGGAAAAAACTCCTCCTATCCTCCTCCTCTTCTCTCTACCCCCAGCTCAGCCTCCTCCTCCCCTCAAGAGGAAAAGACCCCACCGCCTCCTCCAGAGGAGCAGCAGTCTACATTTCCCACTCTTCCTCGCAACACCCCTCTTTCTTCCCTCATGCCAGAGGAGACAGCAGCAGAAGAAGAAACTACTGCCGGCACAGCACCTTATAAAGTCCTACACAATGACTTCACTGTGGTAACCAGGGCGGAGATGCATCAGCCTCCTGCTGCTGTGGGGACAGACAACCGTAAGCCAATTCGGGCCAGCAAGAGCGGCGGCGTCCGAGCTCGCCCTGATGACCTGGCTGTGTAGTTAAAACACACACTCACTCACACTTACCCAACCGTGCATATCTGCTCTACACACTGAAAGAGCCTTCATATGCATTTTTGAAAAAATATGCACCACAGTGTAAAACCACACCCAAGCATGCACTCCAGCGCGAGACTGTTGCCTGCAAGAAACAAACAGATTCTGCTGGAGTTGGCTGCTTTATGTCAGCATTATGAACCTGAAAGAGGGACGAAAAATAAGTATTTTTATGGAAGGCACCATCTTGATGCTCCACCCAGATATTAGCAAGTGGAGTATGTCCACATTAGTCTCTAAAGATGTAAGCGTTCAGTTCAAAGGAGGTCCAGATTGTTTGGTTGAATGGCCGTGCAGAGGTGCAGGGGAGTCTCTTTTTAACAACCTTCTATCATTTACCAATATAAAAGCCTTCAGATTATTTTTATTTTATTTATTATAACTTATTTTGGAGGCAAACTAAGTAGGAATTGGTTTTGTTTTCAACCTCATTTTGACTAATTAAACAGCCTATTGTGAAAATGGCATTAACAAGCATTCAGCTGTCTATGAGAAGGAGATTAGAAGATTAATAGCACTCTTGTGTCAGTATAAAAAGTATGGAGCTAAAGACGGAAGTCATTGGGCTAAGTTTAGTATACTGACTGGGCACAGGGGTAGAAAGGTAACACCTCATGGCTATTAATAAGCAGCTCTAAAATATACTGTATGTAATGCAAATGGAAAAAAAAGTTTTGAGAGGGTTTATTTCCAAGAAATACCTACATAATGCAACTCCCCCTGGAAACACAATCAGCTGTACGTATTTCATTTTGTGTATGAATCAAACAGCACCGATACAGCACGCTAAGGACTATTATGGCATGTTCATGTCCTATCCAGAGACTGTATATAAAAGATGGAAGTAGCCACTGTCATGGCCACAGAAACTACATCCATGTTTTATTTTTTTTATATAGGTAAGGTCTCATCAGGTCATTCCTAGTTAGAGATATCAGGAATTCCTTATAGCCGTGCTATAGCCCGCTGAGAACACGTATTACTAAATCAGTGCTTAGCAAGTTTAAGCTAATATGGAACTTTGTGCTGCTCTTAATCTTAGTAGGCATATTTATAAACTTTGTTAATCATTAGGTTACATTTTCCCTTTGACCTCCAGTCTTTGTGCTAAACTAAGCTAAACATACAAAGCTGAGTCTTGCTGATCATCTCATTTCCACGTTGAGTGGCAGAAAGAGTGATACGGCACTGAAATACACTATTTTAGTGGTTATCTGACACAAAGAGAATCGAAGGAGCCAACTTTGCTCCTACTTACTCTTCTGGACATATTCACTTCTCTTTGACGGAAGAACAATAGACGATTAAAAATCTATAAATATTTAAGATGACTACAAACACAAATGCTTTATTTTTTTATTTTCATCTTTCTTTCATTTCTTTCCTGTGAGACATCAGAGGAAAGGTTTGCACTTTTGTTTCTTTATTTAATTTTTTTTGTGATGTGATGATGGAGCTGAAGAGTCATGAGTGTGCAGAATTTGTCCATCTTCATGTATGCTCTCACACAGTCTGTAGTTTAAATAAATAGGGTGATGTGCTGGCATTAGGGCAGAGCAGGCCCACCCAGAAATGCAGTTCTGAGGCTTTGCAGGCTGTGTGTGTCTTAACAATGTTTCTGTGTTTACAAAATGATATCTCTGCAGTTACATCAGGGTAAACTATATAAAGTATATAAATATGTAAATATAGAATCATTAACAGTATTAATATGCACGACAAGACTTTATACAGAACTGCCTATGTTTTTAAAAGGGTTTGCTTCTGATCACGCTGCAAGTTTGAATGACTTTCATGGAGGAAACCAAAAAAACCAAAAGTGCTTTAACATTTTACTTACCGCTATGCAAAACCCTTTAGTGCAAGACTTGAGGCGACTAATAAGACAGCATTTCAAAGTTCTTAACTGAACAAGCTTAGTTTTTAGCAGCTTAAGTGGAGCATAAAAATCACCTTCTTTCTGCTGATTGTGTTTGCAGTGTATTACAGAAGTGTTTAGTTCCCTTCTTGCTGTTCTGTATAAGAGGAATCTTCAGTTACTTTTCTAGATGAGCTGTAGAAGATGCATTAGCTTTTAGATTAAAAAAAAAGAAGAAAGCAATGTGATCTAAATTGTGTTCATTTTTATTTTGCTGTTAGTACTTAACAGACATCACGCATAGGAATGTTAATTTTTGTCCTTTCTTTCTATTAAATCCTGCCAGATAAAAACTAAACAAAACACATACTTCAGAGCTCAGCTGTCAAATCTTAGAGTGCCTTAAATATACTTTATCAAAATATGAATAAACATCAATATTGTGATTGACAGAACAATCTGCAAATTGATCAAAGCAAATTGAAATGATTCATATTGAGTAAAAGACATTGCCCAGTGAATTTAGGAAACTCAGTTTTAATAACAAAGCTAACTTCTAAATTCCCATAATAAATTAATGTTGCACTGTTTTTGCTACAATATAAAAACTGTAAATACTTACAGTGATTTTCATGAGAAGATTAGTTACATTTCTATTTAATACGTGGCAGCCAAGGAGAAGTTAGTTTAGAAACAGGAATGCAGTTGATAACAGTTAATCACAATAAGTTAAAAATGCAAACACACATACACATATACAGACAAAGTTTATAAACACTCATCATGTGAATGTCATGGCAATTTTGGGTCTTAATTATTTCTTCAAACTGTTCATTTTCCATGGTGGAATCATTGGAATCATTCCTGCATTCCAGGAAACCAACTAATTTAAATTAACTCCTCCAATTCTGCCACAGAGTGGTCAAATCTTCAGCCAGAATTATGCCAGGAGCTTGCCAATGGCTACCAAAAGTAGCTGGTTGAGGTGCAACTTGCTAACTCGCTTAACCAAATATTATAGGGGGAGTATGTATATATTGGAGCCCATAGATATACTTTTGACCCTGTGTGAAGTAGCCAAAGTCCAGAATTTAAACTTGTGCTCTCATTTCTTGTATGCTTGACAATCATTCTACACTGGAAAAAGAACAGCTCAAAGAAATCATTGAAACCCCAAATTACCATGACATTCATTCCCTTCATGAGTGTATGTAAACCTCTGACTATATAGGTACCAGGTGGGCCACTTTGCTTTCAGAACTGACTTAATTCTTCACGCCACTGAATCAACAAGGTGCTGAAGACATTCCATAGAGATTTTGGGCCACATTGACATGATGGCATTACACAGTTGCTGCAGATTTGTCACCTACACATCCATGGTGCAAATCTCCCATTCCATCACATCCCAAAGGTCCTTTATTGAACTGAGATGTGAATGTGGGAGCGAATACAGTGAATTGCAATGTTCAAGAAATCAGTTTGATATGATGTGAGCTTTGTCATAACATGGTCAGCAGCAGTAGGCAGTAGGCTGTGACGTTGTTACCACAGTGAACCAAGAATATATCCTCCACACATTATACAATCACCTGAGCAACTGATAAAAGACAGGGTGGATCTATTCTTTCATGTCCTTTACCCCAAAAATGTCACCGTACCATGCAAATGCCAGACCATGCAACATTTGTCCAATTTTGGTGAGTCTGCTCAAATTGTAGCCTCAGTTTCTTATTCTTAGCTGGCAGGAGTGAGCTTGGGAAGCTCGGGCTGAGCAGGACCAATTGGATGCTCAGGCTCAGGACGCGTGGATTGAGTGGAACTCACTGCACGCTTGGGACTGGGGTACTCTGACTGAGCAGGACCCACTGGATGCTTGAGCTTGGGATGCTTGGACTGAGCGGGACCCACTGGACGCTCGGGCTTCAGACGTCACACTGGATGCTTGAACTGAAGTGCAGGCTGGGGCTGGGGTGCAGGGCACACAGCTGTCTCCTTGGACAGCTGCGGCTGCTCTAGGGATTTCTGTAGTCATTCTGGTGGTGGAGGAGATGGAGGCACAGGCTGAGACGCTGAAGGCTGTGGTTGAGGCTCAGGCTGAAGTGCTGAAGGCTGTGGTGGAGGCTGAGAGTGTGGTGGCGGCGCATACTTGGGTGATTGAGGAGGAAGCTGAGACCACCTTCTTGGATGGCTTGGGCTGCTTTTGAGGCCTGCTGCTGCTCTCACAGTCTTAGGAACCAGCTCACACTCAGATGATTTGTCAACAGAAAAGTCAGACTTGATAATAGCAGCAACAGGACCACCAGTTTCAGTCATAGAAAAAGAAGACTCAGAGTCCAATAAACCAACATAAATCTTAGTTTTACTTGTTACAAACTCAGAAGCACAGGAAGAAATTGTCTACTCAGAAACATAAGGCTCAATAATAGTCAGCTCAGAAACACAATGACCAATCATCATGACAATGGACTTAGAATCAGAAAACTTCTTTACAGACAATTCAGAAACTTGAAATAATGTATTTTTGCTATATCCGGTGGATTTAGAAGTTGAACAGTTTGATCAGACTTGAAAACACTTCCAGTCTTAGAAGCTGCCGGAAGGGGAGAGCATGAATACCAGAAAATAAGCCAGTTTAATGCAGTAGTAAGTTGTCAAGAACTTGACAAGAACAGGCTGCTACTGCACAGGGTGCACAGTGCAAAGCGGCTGGGGCTGCATTAGGCACACAGCTTCAGTGAGCCTGGGAAACACAGGGCGTGCAGCATTTGCGCTGGGGCTGTGCAGCCTCAGCAATTGGGGGCTGCCTGATCTGCCATCATGATGCTTACTTCCCCTCGAGATGAGCCAAAAGGCATATGCACCCGGCCATCTACAGTACGTCACATAAAAGAAAACATCAAACCAGGTTGCCTTATAACATCGCCCAGTTCTGATGTTCATGTGCATATTGTTGGCGCTTTCAGTCGTGGACAGGGGTCAGGATGGGCACCCTGACTTGTCTGCAACTATGCACCCCCATGTGCATTGTGTATTGAGCTACAGTTACTCATCTGGTGGAACTGACCAAGCAAGCCAACCTTCACTTCCCACATGCAGCAGTGAGCCTTGATCACCCATGACCCTGCTGCTGGTTCACCACTTTTGATAGATACTGTCCACTGCAGACTGGGAATGCCCCACAAGAGCTGCACTTTTGAAGATTTTCTGACCCAGTTGTCTAGTCATCACAATTTGCCGCTTGTCAAACTCGCTCAAATCCTTAGGCCTACCCATTTTTCCTGCTTCCAACACAGCAACTTTGACCTCCTGATGCTCCTATTACCACTGGAACCTCTTTGGACTTTACCTTTCACATCTGCTTCAGTTGTTCCTGCTGTCCCTGGTACTTCTCTGTTTTCTCATGTCCCTTCTTATCTGATGTTGCTGTCTGCTGGGATTAACACATTTATCACAAATGCAGTATTCTGCTCCTTGTCAACCACTACTCTGTCTGGTTGGTTGTCCAGCAACTGCTTGTCTGTTAGAAGCTTGAAATCCCACAAGACCTTAGCCATGTTGTTCTCAACCCCCTTTGTTAATGCCTCCCATCAAACCTGGGGACCTCTACTCCATGTTCCTGCACACTATCCAGTCACTTGGTTGTACTTCTCTGTGAATGCATTCCCAGCGTGCATCTTACATCCTGGTATGTTTTCACTGAAGTCTGTCCATGCTAGCCAAAATTCATGTTCTTGGAAATCTGCTGATACTGATGTATATCAATGGGATTCTTGAATCCAACTACTAAACTGTGTAAACCAACAAATGTAAAACACAAGGTAATAAATTAGGGACAAGATGCTGTGAAAGGAACTTTAATTATATACATTCTAGTTAAGAGCAACTCATTTTATAATGCAAAAACAAGGACTTGCATAAATGTTGTTTGAGGATAGTTTACATGTACATGTTTGGGTGACAATAAACTGCAGCACACTATGGATGCTGAACCACTTGATCTATTCTTAGAAAAGAAGTTGTCAGCTGTGATGTGTTAAATTAAACTAAGCTATTTACCAAACCAAAGAAGTATGCGCCAAAGAGATTACGATGCATGGTGGACACTAAAAACCACAGCTCCAACCACAAAATCAGTTTTACAACTGCTGATGAAAAATGAGAATTCCAGCAAAGACATTATGTTGAAGTTTGTCTCTAAAAGATGACTTTTTGAAAAAAGGTTTTATTTTTATTGCTGAAATGTTTTTTTTTCTAGGCTTGTACCAAGCTGTTCTTAGTATCTTTGATATGTAGATAAAGTTTTGCACACTTAGATAGTTATAAAGACATGGACATTTTTAGAGAGAAGCAAAAACCAGAGGGTGTTGTATAAAGAGGGATATTAACATGTTTTTGTGAAAATAACATGAACATAATTATACTTGGAATGAACAAGAAATGAAAGTTAAGTGATATTTTTCTGTCCTGAAAATGGATGATGAGATATTGGTTCCAGCTTTTACCCATGGAAGTACCTTGAATCAAAGACTTTCTCATAGGAAATTATGGAAATTGTGTGATGGGATTATCATAGTATCCACACAAGCAGGCACATACACACTCCCACTTGGTAAGGCTTAAGAGTAAACCCTGCTGCTACTCCCATTATAAAATGATTGTCTTTGAAGAGAAGTGCCTTGTGTCTGAACCTTTTGTTGCAGAACATGTTGATGTAAATGTTTATTTACCTCAGATGTTTATAGAAATGTTATTCAATAAACATTTTGTACCACACCAATACCTGTTGTTTGTTTTTGGATGTTCTGGGTTCCAGAACAGTGTTGCCAACTGCTTTTAATGGAAAGTAGTTAAGGATGTACCAGAATGTTGATTTGGTCACTCTAAATTTTTACTGTATCTCTGATAATTTTGTTTTTTCAGACAGGTGACAGGTCCTTTCACTTGCACTTTTTCAGTAAAAAACTGTATAATGCAAATGTCATCCATGAAACAACTTATCAGTCAACTATACGGTTCATTTTGAGCTTTTGAGAATGAGTAAATGTATAAAAATGGCAATAATTTCTAAAACCTAATACAGTACTTTTGTATTAACACTGTAAGCCTACACTTCAGTCACAACTTGATTGGTTGATTCACAGTGCTGTGGGTCAAATATATACACCCACTAATATATCCTTAAATGTCCCTTTGCAAGTTGCACATGTCCTCCAATCAAAACGTAAGCATCTGTCATAATAAAAATGTAAACATCCATCAATTCGGCAGGGCCGAAATATGACCTACATTACTTCGCCTGCCATATGGCGGAAGTGGGTTTTCATGGGCTTATTCCGGTGCTTATTACGGTTAATTAATTTACATTTTCAGTTCTTTTAACCTCCTTTTATGTTAGGTTCTCCTTTCTCAGGGGTCAGGGTTAGGGGTAGAATTTAGCTCAGGAACTCACAAAGAAGACCAACTTCCTGTGGAGTTCCGGTATAGAGTTGAGGTATGGTGGCGCCCTCTTGCGTGCAGCCAGGTCCCTCTCAAATAATGACTTTCATACATGAATAACAAATGTTTCAGGAATGTGACGACATTGATATTTACGTCATTTTTTGCAGTCTGCCGGACAAAACCGAACACGTTATTTAAACGCAATTTTGTCCACAACCACTAGATGTCACTTTTCCCCCTTACAAAACGTAAATATTGGATGTAATTTGTGCTTGCAGACACGACCAGTGCCTACGTTTTCACTCTGACAGGCTCAAGTCGTACCTCGATCATATCCTTCTGTTATCCATCAACAGTCTTCTGGCATAATACTGGCCTGATATAGGGTCTTTACCTTACAATGTAAAGTGCCTTAAGACAAATGTTGTGATTTGGTGCTCTATAAATACAATTGAACTGAATTGAATATCTGACCACTCTTGGCAGAATTGGTTAATTAAATAATGGGATTTAAGTGTAGTCCACAAATTGTCAACAGGGTGGTGGTTAGGGCTTTTCAGAAACTTAATATATTCCAAAAACTATTTTGATGTGTTTTCAGGATCATGGTCCTGTTGGAACACCCAGTTGTGTCCGAGTTTCTGCTTTCAAGGTGTTAGTTTGAAGTGAAGTTGAGGAATTTGGAGGTAGTCGTCCTGCTTCTTCATTATTCCATCCACTTTGCTCACTGTACAAATGCCATTGGCAGCAAAACAGTCCCAGAGGATAATGCTACTGCCACCATGTTTGACAGTTGGTAAACTGTTCTGACTTTGAAATCCTCACCTTCACTCCTCCAAACATATGCACCTCTTGTCATTGTGGCCAAATACCCCAATCTTTGTCTCGTTTGACCATAAAACTTTTCTCCAGAAGGCATTTGGCTTGTTCATGTGGGCAGCTGCAAAATGAATGAATTCAGCCAATCTTAAAGGTGTTGATTTTGGAGCAGGGGCTTCTTTTTTGATTGGCACCCTCCCAGTCCATGGAGACACATCTGAATAACTTGTACTTATATACAGTTGTTTGAACTAATGATCTTGGTATCTACAGTTGATTAGAAATGGCTCCATGAAGCTTCTTTAATGGCATTCCCAAAGCCCTGACCTCAACCTTATTGAAAATTTGTGGGGAAAGCTTAAAAGCCAGATCCGTGACAGAAAGCCAACCAATTTATATGAACTCCTCTAATTCTGCCTAGAAGAGTGGTCAAATATCCAACCAGAATTATGCCAGAAGCTTGATAATGGCTGCCACAAGCGTCGAGGTTAAACTTGCTTAATTCATTCAAGATATATGCTGCACCATGATTAGCTTTCCAAGGGGGACAATTCATTTTCAGGTTTCAGGTTTGAATAGCTTTAAAAATGAACGAATCATCATTTTGAATCTACATTTAGTATTTTCTCAAGTTATTGTTAATATTAAAAATTCGTTTCATGATTTGAAACATTTAATTTTGAAAATATGCAACAAAAAAACAGCACTGTAAACTTCTGTACACTGTGGTGTACAGAAGTTATATTACAAAAAGGACGTTTTGTCCAAATAATTGGCCCAGTGTCATGGCAAAATGTGAAACACACAAAAACAGCAATTTCGTTGTATTTATTAAATGCATTATGTTGGTGCTACAGACATGATTTTAAAACTAATGTTGCTTGCTGCACATACTGTATATTGTTCAGTAAGGAGCTTTTCCATTACATCATTCAACTTGACTGCAATTTGTGGTTAAATCAAAGGCTGTTGTAAACTTACAAAGAAGACCTGTTGATGTAGCAAATGTCAAATTCCTGCAAATTGCTGAGCCTTTGTTATTAGCTTCCGATGCTATGTTAGCTCTCCCGCCATCAAACAAGGCATAGCTCCTGACACGCAGTGAAGTAAACAGCATAGCACTGACACCAATATACTTTATTTAAGTTGGCATATCCCCAGTCTAAACTTGATCAAGTAATTTTCTTGCCTAGTTTAAACTATAATTATTAACTCAACTAAAATAACTCAATTGACATTGGAATGTGATGTTTATGTTCCCCAGATGAGGATGAATGCTTTGAAGCCCACTCTGTTTATGGTTCATAGCCTTTTCTCTACTCCCACTGTAAGACGCAAATTTTCAGTTGTCTGAAGAAAATTGAAAAAAAAAATTAAAACACTGGGAATTTATTAATTTCATATAATTAGTTTCATGCCATGAGCATCTGGTATTCAGACTCTGGGCTCTCCACATGTATTCTTCTGGGCTCTTTTTACTATACCACAACGGTGGACTGTGTATATAAATGTTCCTCTGATGTTAATGTAGAAATTAAGTTCTTATTTTACTGCTATTTATTAGCATTTACAATAAAAAAAACAGACATTTATTATTTAATTTGTAACAATTCCACTTATTGTCCTTCAGGAATCTGTGAATGTGCACTTACATGTTCTGCTGTGTGTGTGTGTGTGTGTGTGTGTGTGTGTGTGTGTGTGTGTGTGTGTGTGTGTGTGTGTGTGTGTGTGTGTGTGTGTGTGTGTGTCCGTGCGCCCTCGCTCGTTTG
>VOQJ01030181.1:0-11973 GCA_015052665.1 Apistogramma diplotaenia
CTGCTGGAGATAAACCTGCACCTCGACACCACCTCCTGGATCACTGACCACCTAACACCGTCCACAGTAATCAACAACACAGGTGTAGCCCAAGGAAATGTACCGTTCTTTACTGTCTACACCTCAGATTTTCGCGTCAACTTTGAGCTTCGTTAAATTGTGCATTAATAGCCATCTGATGTTCAAGATCAGCAAAGCTCAGGACCCATGGTGGGCTGCCTACTATGTCCTGTGGGTCTAGGGGACATGAGAGCAATATGATTAAGAAAAAGAAAACAAGAAAAACAAAACAGCCAGTAAATAATTATGGGTTTTATTATGAAAGAAACAATGCCTCCTAAAAGCCAACCAGAACTCAAAACAATCTTCAAACTGGAGCCGTCGACTGACCGGTGAGGGGCTTCAAATGAAATAAACTCACAAAGAAAAACAACAAAACACTCCTCTGAAAACCCAGAGCACATCTATTATCAACAGACAATTTCACCCCCCCACAACAGGAGTAACACAGTGTCCTGCCTTCACACACAACATTCATGTTTGCATTCGGGGAGAGGAGGTGGAGAGGGTCGACACCTACAAGTACTTTGGGATGCATATCAGCAATAAACTGGACATGACTGATGCCCTCTATAGGAAGCGATAAAGCAGGATGTTCTTCCTGAGGAGGCTGAGACCTTTTAGCAGTCTGTTGTTGCCAGCACCACCTTCTCTGCTGTAGTGTGCTGGGGCGGTGGCATCAAGACTGGTGAGGCCAACAAACTGAAAGTGCTGGTAGTGGGTCTGGAGCTGGATACTGTAGAATTGCATGTGATACTACACAAAGAGCTGTAGCAGCTGGGCAGCTCATTCCACCACAGAGCTGTACTGAGCTAAAAATGAGTTTGACTAACTAACTGTTTCTGTGTATATTCTGTTCTCGTAGCTGGAAGCCGTACCTCATCATCTTACTGGAGGATTTTACAATGTTTCATCGAATATATCTGAGTTGGCTTTCCCTGCAGCTTAGAAACATTTTGTCTGAATGGTAACACTCAAAGCAGTATATATTTTCCTGCAAACTTCTCACACGAGGCAAATTTTCTGCTTTTGGAAAAATCTGCTTGCCTCTGTGCTCTTTGCTGATGATGTCGTCCTTTGGGCCACATCTGTAATCTCTGGTGTAAACTTAAGAGGTTTACTGCTGTGTGTGAAGTCAGAGTTACAATCACATAATCCGCTGTAATTATTATTACCACATTGAGGTAAAGAATAAACAAAGGCAGCAGCTGTGATCCGTTTGTTATTAGTTTGCGGTGGGAGTCCATCATCTTCAGCTTGAAATGTGGCTTTCTTCAAGCTGTCTTGGCTAACAACACATTTTTAACATGTTTTATGTAAAATTATAAACTGTTGGAGCTCACTGGCGCTCACGTTGCAGCGCTGATGTGCCAGGCCGAACGTAAGTGCTTCGGGGGCCTTGCTCAGCCCTGACATAAAGCTAATGTAAAACACCCTGTCATGTGTTCAGAAGTGCTGCACCTTTGGCAGCTGATGCACTGGCTTACTAATTCAGTCGGGTTTTATATACATATCACTGCTGAGCGGTTAAACCTCAGCAACCAATCAGCCGATGTTCAACCAGCTGCCTTCATAGCCAGTTGGAGTTTGTCTCACATTTCTGAGGGATCATGTTGTTCGAGGGTTGGCTGCGTTTGGGTTCGGTGTGCTACATGTACTCCATGCTGAGGCTTTTCAATGAAAAGATTTTATATTCATTTAATGAGAATGTTTTGCGTACTCAGTGTTTGAATCACTGACTCATTCCCCAATCTACTTTTTTATTTCAAGCATTGCAGTTATTACAACTGATTAAACTGTTTATTAGCTGTAATCTGCAACTTTGAAACCTGTTCGACAGATGGGCTTTTAAGGAGCAAGAATCTATAAATCTCCACCGTGTAAACGTAATGGTTTTGCCTTAGAATGGATTTGTTTTCATTTGTTTATGAGAGAAGTAAACCAAATTTCTAATGCCAGCCTTATAAAGTCAGCAGTTGAGTGGTGTTTCATTATTTTTTCCTGTTTCAGCTCAGAGTAAGAGGCAGGCACTGAGAGAAATATTTATCTGTGTAGTCTCTCAGAAAAAGTTTGATTTGCCAATTAAACAAATAAGCCAGGACCTATAAATTCTGAATAGTGATGATAAAAAAAATACAATTTACTTTGCTATTCTGGAAGAAAAGAAATAGTTCAATGGCAATCTTTAAGCTCTGCAGAGCACCATGTAAGGATATTTTAGCCTGAGGGGAACTGATTGGAAGCATCTGTTGGTAAGTGCATTCAACAAGTTATGAGACTGCTCTGTTCTCAAGGATGGACAGGCTTTTCTCAATGAAGGCAATTTGTGTCTCATTTCTAATATCTCTAGACAAGTCCTTGGTCACATAGACCTAGAGACAGGTCACAGTCACTAGAGAAAAATGTGTATTCCCAACTGGTTGGCGAATGGTTGCTGGGTGTCTCTGTGAAATCAGTGGCAAAGAGAGTGCTGCACCAAAAAAAACCCTGTGATTGCTTTGGTCTCTAGCTGATCACTACTCTTGCCTATAACTGCAAGAAAAATGTTTACCTTGTATGCAAACACTCACCATTTACTCTCCAAGCTGCAGTGCAACTTTAAAAAGTGCAATAAAAACTGGAAACTGAGAATTTTGGCCTTCAAAATAAAAATGTTACCATAACAACAACTGGGACAGAAGGAGCAACTTTTAACAGACTGTGTCTCTAATTAGTGTGCAAAAACCTAATAGCAAGCAAAGCAATCAAAAGGATACGATGGGAATTGCATTCAAGCCACTTTTCTGTCTGGATAATCGAACCAGCTGGATCAAAAATACTCAGCATGCAATGAGCTAAATCCTCCATATTTATGTTTACATGTTCAACATCACACTGACACATTGGCAATAAATGAAATAGACATTTAGCAGCTACTATGTGCCACCAAGAGCTGAACTTTGTACAGTTTAAAGTTCATCAGCTGTCTGTCTCATCACTAGTAAGATTTGACACAGACATACTGTAGAATTATGCTTTTATTTCCTATAGTGCTTTATACACATGCATAAAAAGGTAGTAAGTTGTGGAAAATGTGAATAAAATCAGGATGCAATCATCTTTAAAGTATTGATACCCTTTTTTTAATTGAATATAGCACACAAACAAGATATTGGTTGTTAAAAATAGAACACCTTGTTGCTATGCTACGACTATTAGTCATGACTAAGGTGGCAAAGAGCCCTTAGACCCACAGTAAAAAGGATGCTTAACAAGCTATTGAGTTGCCCCTTAATGTTATTAAAGTGTGGCTGTGTGTGTGCGCGCGTGTGTGTGTGTGTGGTATTTGCACCCTGTTTTAAGGTGCAGATTCCTGGAAGACAGCACAGAGAAGATGGCCAGAGACCCTGCACTTCAAAGCTCAGAGTGGATTAGGTGTTTTGTCAATGAACTAGCAGAGGACTCATAAACCAGAGCACCCTGCAGTGCATTACTCAAGCCACTCTGCTGGTTTACTTCATAAAGCAGAGCCTCTCTGACTGCATACGCTGATTAATGCACCGCAACAACTCTGGGAGCACATCAAAAGGTCAGCGTTGTTTCAAAGACTTCACGTGACCCCTTTCAGTGTAATCCTTCAGTGAAATGGAACACACCACCTGTAAAACGTATGTACGACACTGTATTAGGACCCCTTTATATTGAGAGAAAGAAAGAAATTTCCAAAATAAAGTTGTAAATTATTTAAAGAAAACAAAAACAGTCTCTGTGTTTCTTCTACACAGAATGAATATAAAAGATGGAGACAGCCACAGTAACCTCACCTGTTGCCTTTGGATGTCCTGCTTTGAAACCTGGGTTTCAGAATTTGTCTGTTGCCATGTTGTTGTTGTTTTGGGTTATCAGCTAATGCTATTGGAAACCTGGTTAAGCTCATCCATAAACTCTATGGCAGCTTTGTCCTGTCTGTCTCCCCTCACCCCCAACCGGTCGCAGCAGATCACTAAGCCTGGGTCTTCTGGAGGTGTCTTCCTGCTAAAAGGGAGTTTTTACTTCCCACTGTCACCAAGTGCGTGTTCACGGGGAGCCATCTGTTTGTTAGGTTTTTCCCACCATTATTGTAGGATTTTAACCTCACAAAAGCATCTTCAGGTGACTGTTGTTGTGATTTGTTGCTATATAAAGCAAATTGAATTGAAATGAATTGACCTGCACACAGACACATGTTAAATAGGACCACATAACATACAAATGAAAGACTAAGATTTTCACTCACCAAAACTGAAGCACATACTTCTTTGATGGGTTCTACCACACAGGAGGCCAACTTACCACTAAATATGTAATAAACAATTACACATCCTAATTGCAAACATATATATAATATATATACAGCATATTTAAAATCTCAGCTTTTTGTCCTCCAAGCTACCAGAGGCCTGGAATCTTGGGGGTCCTGCACAGCATCTTAGCTGCTCCCAGGATTGCGCTATTCTGGACAGAGCTCTTGGATGTTCCTGGAATCTGCTGGAGCCATGAGAAGGCAGCAGTTTCCAATAGGCTACAACGTGTATTACAACTGACAGCTTAAATTATTGACTTAATAAACCAAATACATGTACTATGTTCCTTAAATGACTCTTAAAATTACAGGTTAAAGATGTGTTTTTTGGTGATTGTCGGAGGCCATGCCAACATTAATGTATTCCAAGGTTTGCAGGTTAGGCTTTGTTTGCCTTTAAAATGAATGTGCAGTTTACATATGTATCACTGTTACATTTATGTTAAGTGTTTATAAACAACAAAGTTTTTGCCATCTGACTATGTGCAGGAGTATCATGGAGATATTGTGAATAGCAAGATGAATTAACCATACATGTCTGTGTCATGAGTGAAGTAAAATGGGCAGTTTTTGCCAGTGGTAATAAAAACAAAACTATTATTATTATGAAGTGGGGAGCTATTCAAAAACTTTCTTTGTGCCTGGTTTGCTCTTGGAGCCAGCCTCAAGTGCCCCTTGGAGGAACCAAAGTTTCTGGCAGTTCCATGCTGACTTCATTTTTCACTCCTGGAGGCAGCGCCTCGTGTTTTGTGGATTTTTTCTCATAAATGTACAACTTCTCAGACAATTACTGCGCTGGAGTTTTCTTTTCTTCAAGCTGTGTGTTTTGCTCAGGTATTTAGCTCACCCTCTGGGGCTCTATAAAATGATTTTAAACTACAATAACCCTGATATGACCCCTGTAAAAATCTTCACTGGACCATAAATAGGTAGACCTCTCACTGGCTAACATTGTTTGTGAACTGTATGATCTGGTTGCATATAAACACCTGAAGAACATCTTTTAATTCATCCATCCACCCTTCCATTTTCTTCAACTTATCCAATTCAGGGTCTCTTAGATTGAATACATACTGTAATAATCTTAATTTTGTGGTATGATTAGCCCAATTAGCTTCTCTGCCCATTTAATATGTAAATCTTGAATCTTTTACAATCATAACATAGCCCATGAAAAATGAATACCCAAAAAAAGCACACTGACGTGTGGAGACAAAGGAAAGCAATGACGGCATCCATGTTCCATATTGCTGTTAACTTATTCCAGTATGTGTAGACTTGCATCGCTTCAACATTTCCACTGCTATCTCCCAGGAGAAAAACTGTTGTGTTACTCAGTCATCAGCATGCTGTTGTCATGGACTCACTGGCCCAGCCTTTCTGTAGGTTTACTCACAGCCAAATTGTAATGGAGTCAGCAATCCACTCCCAGTGCAACCCACCATGCCTTTGATGGCAGAGAAAACAGCCATCAAAGCGGGGAAACCACATTATCTCTCTCAGGCTTTCCTTCCAAACTAGTGAGGGAAAGACTGTCAGAGGAAGAAAAAAGGTTAGGTTGTTACTGGGAGCACAAAATAACCAAGATACTGCAAGCTTGTTTTAGTTTAGCAACAATAATCCAGATAATATTGATATCACCTGCATCTAACAGCTTTGAGTGTGATATACATCTGGAAGTGTGGTGAGGCAGTAAGGCTCTACAAAAGCTGAATTTATTAAACTTGGGATAAATCTGAAGACTTCCTGAAAAACCTCTATAATTAAAAGGTTAAGTGCACATAAAGGTTTCTGATGATTAAAAACTGGTTAGTAAGAAATGTAATTTGCCCAAATGTCTCAATATGGGAATTATGAAGAGTTTATTCAGTTTATAACATGTTCATTAAGAAGTTCAGAGGATTTTGCCGCCTTTGCTGAAACACCTTATGTGACATGTTATTTGTGCTAAGCTAAACTATCTGGAAAGCACAGTTTTCTCATGGGGTTTCTCAGTCACCGGATCCAACTTTGTGGTATATTTTCGTAGGTGATTATATGAAGTTGTGGTTGGAACTAATGAAACACTCGTGATAAAAGTAACTGTAACCATTCCTGCCTCAACACTCACACTTCTTTGAACAAGTGAAATGATTCATTGACATGTCTTTAGATCAAGGAACTCATATCCACAGTCACAAAGTTATGTTTTCCAGACTTGGTGAGGGAAAAAATCACAACACAAGTGGAACCCAGTTTTGCTTTGTGCAAAAGTTGTAAGTCACCCCTCGTTTCTTTATGTTTTGTTTCCAAGGAGCCAGGCTTTACTGTATTTTTTTTTAAGTGGTCGTGAGTATCTATCCTTCTACAGTATCTATCTACAGTATCTATCTACCGTATCTATCTATCTATCTATCTATCTATCTATCTATCTATCTATCTATCTATCTATCTATCTTTTAATCCAAAGACTTTCCAAGTCAAGCTTAGTTGGGGCTAGAACATGCAGTCTTTGCCAAGTTGCACAATATTTTGCAAAAAGGCCCAGTGTGCAAATTGAGAAAATATGTTACAAAACTAAGAGCGCTTTAAATTATCTGTGAAAATAAACTGAGTGCACTCAAGAGCGATTTGTGGGCCTATAATATTAGTGGAGAATTCCACCAATATTTGCAGTCATTACTTTGCTTCCATTTGTGGATATAAAGTAGTAATAGGAAGTAAAGCAAAATGTGTGATGAATGTGGCTCCTAACATGAATATTCTGCACATATTTCAGATCACAAGTTAGAATAATTGTCTCACTTGCTACTAACTCTTGTTGATACTTTTTTTTGATGGAGAAGATATGCCAATTGTTTCAAACACATGGAGATTTCAAACAGAATATTATATATTTATTTTGCAGAAGCCACTAATACATATTTTGACTCGTTACTTAGATCTCCTTAAAGTAGTCTGTCTTTTCTACAATGGCTGCAAATTCCATATGGCATGCATATGTGTGCAAGAGAGCTACAGGATCTGATGCATTTGTTTATTGGACAGTATTCAGAGGACAAAAGCCAGCTCACTGACACATGCACACTCTCGATTTCTGAAACTTAACGATACAAATCCCAGATATGATTTATTGTTTCATTAATGTGTTCTTCACATTATCATTACAAGTGACCACAGGCATCTGCAACTCAACCAGCAAAGAAGAAAGAAGTAAAGTCATCTACAGCTACAGTGTTGGATGTTCGTATCAAAAGTGGTTAAAGTAAAGGTTAAAAAAAAACACATCAAAGTATGTAAAAATCACTGTGAGCCAAACACTTGGGCTTCATATTGCTCTAAATGCTGGGTTTCCACTGCTGTTTCTACTCTTGAGCCAAGTTAATATCATCTCGCCACAGATTAACTTATATGGTATTATCAGTTTCCTTCTCCCAGGAACCTGCCAAGGGCCAGCAAGTCAGAATAAAACAGGCGTTTGGGTGGAGTAAACACAAGCTAGAGGAGGAACTGAGGGCCTGCAGAAGGATGATGAAGCTTCTCATGTGCAGTCCTAGAATAAAAACATAGAGTTGGAGTATAATAAGGCACTTTTGAGCTCCAACTGTGTTCTCTTGGTCTGAACATTACAGTCTTCTCTGCTGTGAATATGTCATATGGAAACTGTGCTTTAAACTGAACATGCATCTTTCACCCCTCCCAACCCCCGAAAGCCTGAATCCCCTGCAGATTGTAAAGAGAAAATCAGCTTTCCCTACACACACACATCACACACACAACACACACACACACACAGTCGATGCACCCCTTCATAATAACACCTGGCCCTGAAATATCAAGTTTAACGAGAGAACCAGAGAAAGCTTATGTCAAATTGTCAAATGTATGTGTGAGCATGTACTGTGTGAACATCTGTATGAGAGGGAAGGCTAACATGTGTTTCCATGTGTACATACTGTATGGGCACTTTAACCCTGCCATCACTGAGCATGCACCTAGTATTGTTTTATGACTGGAGTTCCACAAACCCAACACCTGTACAATAAATCACTAACCTAGCAGGGGTTTAGACGTCCAACACAGCAGGCTTCACAGGGGCGGCAGGAGTTGCCTCATCATGTGGCACATGCTTGTCGTAGAATATACTTCTCATGGAAGGAAAACATCCATCCATCCATCCATTTTCTGCTTTTTGCTTCCTGGGCTTGGGTCACAGGGGCAGCAGTCTAAGCAGAGACCCCCAGACCTACTTCTTCCTGGCCACCTCTCATCCAGCTTAGCTGGGGAAATGCTGAGGCCATTAAGGAAAATGTATTGCATGACCAGGGGTGTGGTCACTTTGAATGAAAGGTGCATGCTCGTTTGTCATGATTTCACTGCGTGGACCTTCTTCTCCTGTGAATTCAATTCTGATTGCACAACTCAGAGGTGAACCAGCTCTTGTTTCCATACAGAAAACATAAAGCAGACAGGGGACGCAGTAATGCGAATACTTAAATAAATAAGCCCCAACTTCAGGGTGATATGAGCTCATGGAGTTTTATCTCAGCAATCACAGGAAAATCAGCGCCATGGGAGTGGGACCGAGGAACTTTAGCAGTGAACACCAGTTGATAACATGAGGGGGAAACACTGCATTACACTGCACTCGTGTTCCTGGGTGTTTTTGCTTTGTTTGTGCAGACCCCAGCCCTTTCTGCTCAGACTGCTCTGAGTCGTGGCACAGAGCAAACTTCCAAAAACAAGACACATTTCAGAAAGTCCCTCAGTTTGGAGCCAAGTGTTAATGCAAACCCTTTGACTCTACAGGAGGCAGTGGGGAGGAGGAGGAGGAGGAGGGGGAGGAGGTGAAACCAACCCAGGCTGAAGAGCAGCAAAGACAAATGATATCACCTCTCCTGCTTGCATGTGATCTCACTTTAAATTTACAGGGACTTGAGTATTTCTTTTGCATAAAGTCACAGCACAGCACCTACTGTAGGAACAAAAGTTCTACTCATTTAGTCTAATAACTGCAAGCAGCTGCTCACATATGAGCATGAATAATTCAGCTTCTCATCCATTTACTAGAAAACAAGCATTAAATAGTTAACAAAATCTATTTTAATGTTGAGTTTCATCCTACAGAAGAGCACAAGAAAGGAAGGAAACCCTGGAATGTTTTCCATTGTAGTACAAGAGTTGGAAGAGCTATTCCAAGCAATTTGGGAGACATGTCTTCTTCTCCCAGAGTTTTCCCGTCACAAAGAGCTTTCAGAGTTTTTGCCACGAAATGCGGTTGTTCTTTGCTGTGTCAACTTGGTTTTAAATGTATTTTGTTTTTTTGTCTTGCATTCAGCAGCAGCAGCAGCAGCAGCAGCAGCGGAGAGCTCACATGCAGCATCAAATGTCATGTTTTGTAATGGGTTGTGTCAGTCTACTAAACGCACATGCTCCAGTCTGTTTATCGTCACTTAAGTCACAGATATGAATCGGTGCTGAAATGGATTCTGTGAAATTGATGCTAGAATGCAGCTGCACTCGTGAACAACAGCTCTCACCCCGATGTGACTGCATTAATCCAGGGGTGGGCCGTTCATTTCCCCGAGGGGGTCACATGAGACACCGGGATTGTTGCGGGGCACGGCAATGAGCTGAACCCAGTTCTGCTCAGTGTTAAGTTTATCTCTTTATAAACTGCTACTGGTAAGTAGAGATGTCACATTTTATCACGATTTGATCAGCAATTCCCAAAAAAACAAGTGTGAGCAAAACGTGCATGTGAGAATTTGATTTGGACATCAGAGTCGGGTTTAATGTCTGAGGTGGAAATGTGAAGGACAACAGACAGATGGTGTGTGTGTGTGTGTGTGTGTGTGTGTGTGTGTGTGTGGGTGTGTGTGTGTGTGTGTGTGTGTGAAAATGCAGTCCATTTCAAGCCATGAATTCTGTCTGCAAAAGGAATCAAATAAAAGAAAGTAAAATATTCTGTGATTCTGTGAGTTAATTATGTCATCAGTGTTACAGCCCCACTATTAAGAAATGAAATGATCTGAACATAATTACAGTTTTGCACACTAACTCTGGGGGAACATACTCAGAGCCGCCTTTCTGGAAACTAAGAGTTACCTGTGTCAGATTTAATCAGCTCATTTGTTGACCCTGCTTTCTTTTCTTTTACAGACACTGGGTGAGGCCAGTCTGCAGCCTTGTTCCAGGTATTTCACAGCTTTTGCTTCTCACCTCAGCAGAGCAGTCACAGTCTAAATCCAATTATTACCATTTCCCAGAAGTCTCAAAGCCCCCATAAAGCCATCAGACCTTATTTGACGCAGGTCACTTAACAAACAGAAGTGTAAGGAGCTGACAGCTCGAGTTTCACTCAGGTGTTGATTGCAATATGATTTCAGTCATTTCTTACTAACATTGCAGATGGGTGGGGAATAAACAGTCCTTTAATAACACATAAAAGCTTTAAAAGCCACTTTTCAGAATCACAGTAATGTTTTTGATATGCAAACGAGTCTCAGTGACAAGCAGTCAGAATCTCTAAAGCTTTTGTTCTTTTTTTCTTCTTGATTTTTATAAAAACTGTGGGTTTATGATTTCAATTTGTCACCATCTACCAAGATGACCTCATTTCTGCAGTGCAGCGCTGTGCTGACTCGCCTGGGGAAGGCTCACTTAACAGCTCCAAGGGAAGTACCTGGGGAGGAATGCAAACAGCACATCCAAAGGGGCTGCCTGTTTTGTAGCTGTCTCATCTGACTGATGACATTAAATGAGGACATTAGTTGTAGCATTGCAGATACAATTTCACTGCATAAGAACTGAAGTGCACAAAGTTTGTGCAGAGATAACTTTTATAATAAGCTGCTGTCCTGCAGCTAGATCGTATAAGGGAGTTATTTCATAATTAACTATACAGCACCTCTTCTAGCCGCTTGTAACACTCTCTCAGTACATCTTACTCTGCACCGCTTTTCTTTTTCTTTCGAACTCGTTCAGTGTGAGACTGCAGCCTCCCATAATGTTACCCCGAATCCCCCACACTCTGATTTACACACTGTCCACATAGCTCAGTCTGCTCTCTGTCTGCGCAGAGATCAGAATAATGACTTGCTGTGATTTCTGGATGCAGGTCAAATATGAAATAGGCCTTTCCAGGGCCTGATATAGTGTCTGCTGTTTCAACACTCCTCGCTGACCTCATACATGGCAGAATAATAGCAGAGTTTTCTGATAAAGTGCGGTGTATTTTCTGCAGTGGCATGCGATTACGGAGCATTTTAACAAAATTTATTAAGAGAATTCAATAATACTTGAAGATATTATCTGCTCTAATCTTGTACTGCATTTAAACAATCACAGAGTATTTTGATGCTGTGTGGAGTTTTTAAACTGGTTGTATCTTCCCTTATATGGTTGAATGAGACAGGCAGAGTTCGTAGTGGAAATCAAACCAAGACCTCTGTGACTCCCTTCTTGCCGTCTTATATCTGTTTAAACACAGAAGGCTGGTGTTCGCCCAGGGCTTACAAAAGCTACTTATTAAAATGACAGGTTTTACACTTCCTCTGAGCTACAGCCTGTATGCTCTTATGTAAAGAAAGTGTACTGAGGTGTGGTAAAAA
>VOQJ01030183.1:0-13070 GCA_015052665.1 Apistogramma diplotaenia
GTAGATGTCCATCAGGGAGGGGAGAGGGCAGCCAACGATCCTCTGTGCTGTCTTCACTACCCTCTGAAGCCTCTCTGTGTGCCTGAGTGCAGCTGCCGTACCATACTGTGATACAGTACGTCAGCAGGCTCTGATGGATGAGCGGTAGAAGGTCAGCAGCAGGTTTGAGTCCAAGTTGTTCTTCCTGAGGACCCTCAGGAAGTGAAGTCGCTGCTGAGCCTTCTTGGTAACAGCTGTGATGTTATCTGACCAAGAAAGATCAGCAGAGATGAGGACACCAAGAAACCTGAAGGTGCGGACCCTCTCCACAAACTCTCCGTTGATGTAGAGGGGGGCTGGGTCAGTCCTGTGCTTCCTGAAGTCGACGATGATCTCTAAAGACCCTGCAAGACTACACCAACTGAAATGCAACTTTCATTGTTAGAGAATAAGCTGAGAGCTAAGTTTCACAGGACCTTCTCGTGCACATTCTGAGTGAGCCTGCCCCTTTAAGAAGTAATCCAAAGCTCCTTATACTTCTAATAAACCCTCATTCTGGGAATATATGTGCTTCTTTGTACCTATTGAGGATAATTACCATAATAAAGTGAGACTGTTAGAAATATTAACAAATGAACAAACCGCTGCGAGCACTCAGGCTGCTCTACTGGCAGTGATAAACTGTTATGTGTCTGTTTTTATTAATTCTGTGGTCATAAGCTGTGAGCTGAGAGGCTTTTTTTTTTCCCTTGGCAAAAGTTTCGTGTAGTCCAACTTGTCGGGAATTTTAACCAAGTCTCTGGATTTTCATCAAAGTACTGTACATTTACCAGAGCAGGTTGACTGCAGGTTTCTGGGTGACGATGAAGAACTAATTTCCTGTGAAGACGTCCTGCTGTTCTCATCACCTTCTCGTCACTGTGATTACAGACCAGGCGTCATGCAGGGAGGACTGCCGCTCGCTCGCTCTTCTCTTGGGCTGTTTTTCTATCCCCAACTCAGAATTTTAGTGCAGCTCAATTTTCTTCTTGTTTTTAGTGTCTTTTCTACTTTAATTCCACTCGACTGTTGCAGGATTAGTACTTTTTCTTAGTGTGCGCATGTTGTCTTTCCTCTTCCGATTTTACTTCACAGACATACTGTACAGCATAATGGCTGAATAAGAGCAGGCCGCCCCCTCCGTTTATCTGGAGGTTGAGTTTGGACCCGGACGTTAGATCTTCTATTCACTCCTATTGATTCCCTGCACATCTCATCTCTTAAATGTGACCAACAGGACCAACAGACCAAGAATCAGCCACGTCTTGCACCTTGCATGAAAGAATTTCATCATTCGTGACATTGCCTTTCATTTCAGGAATGATTTCCCAACAGAAAGTCTTCACGCACTCTTGAATGCACACAGACATTCACACTCGCACTCCATCGTAACATGTCATCTTTTCAGCTATTGCTGAAATTTCAAAAACAAGATAGACCACACGTGTGCGCACACACACACACACACACACACACACACTGCTGTTGCTGTCAACACACTTGAAATAGCACATTTCTTTCTCAGACTCCTCCTTTGCACACTGACATCAGCTCCAGTGAAGCTTCCCATTACCAAAGAGCCTGCTGTACCGGCGTCGTGTCGCCTTTGTTGGAGCTTATCAGAGGTCACCTCCCTTGGTACAGTCTGACATTATGGAACAAAAGCACTCAAGCACTCGTGTTTGCTAACGCACAAGGCTGTGAAGCATGCCGGATATTATATTTGCAGCAGCTATTTCACAAAAGAACTTCAGGTTTTTAGGAGTTTTACTGAAGCTTTCCATTTACCGTACGTACTGTGAGCGAGCGAGCGGGTGTGCATCCGCGTAAAGCCGGGCCGGCGTACTCGCACATATCCGGACTGCCAAATTATCCTGCTAAGTTCAAGAACTGTTCAATTATCGCTGAAAAACTCACCTGAGGAATTTGTTGAGGTCTCCATGCTTCATGTACTCAAACACCATGATGAGAGGGTCTCCATCTACACACACTCCATAGAACTTAACAATGTGGTCGTGCTGCAGGTTGGTGAGCAACTCGGCCTCCCTCTGGAAGTCCTTCCTGGCCGACAGGTTGGGATCCTTCAGAGTCTGAGAGAGGAAATTAAAAGATTTACATCTAAATTCAGAAAAAAACAAGTCTCCTTTTACCCGTCACTGGGGAATCAATCATCCTTTGCATCCTGTTAATACTTCATTTTTTTCTTCTAGCAAACAGTTTCATGGTTCTGAAAGTGTAAATCTGCTAAATCTGGGCGATGATTCAATCACAAGCGCTGACAGATATATTTAACTAAGACTTTTAAAATGATCAGTGCTGATTCACTGCTACGTTAGATAACCAACAGCAACACGAGAGAAACATGGCTTCATTCTCTTTGTATGCCAACACTGTACAGCAGCTTTGGCCTGCACTTCTTTCACCCTCCGGTGCCACCGTGACCTTGGACAACTCACGTTTTGAGTGAAATTGATAATTGCTGTGTGGACTACCATGAAATTTAATAAGGACTTTCAAGGTCCCCAGTAAAATATTAAAAAGATAATAAATCAGCTAATTATGCTAATTAGCAAGTGTTGGCATGCTAAACTAAACTGGAGCACAAGCCAAACATTACTTTAAAAATATCAGCTTGTTTTCATTTAAAATTTTTCTGCAGCAGAAATGAGGATTATTAAATCTGTTTTACATTCAGATGAAGAGAAAATTTAACCAAAAAATGTAAATACTGTTTTATATAAACCTTTTTCTCCAGTGATGCCAGTAACCTTTTTCATTGGAGCGCACAATGAGATGATTCACTTTAAACAGCACCAGTCAAACCTGATTTGAATGTAAAATATGTGATGAAAATACGTTTTTTATGTTTGGCTCTTTTTACTTTGGAGAAGCTTCAGTGGAAATGTAAGTCACGTGTTTCATGTAAGTTTTTGCTTTCACTGAACTTTTATTGATACAAAAATCTCTTTGCTCATAAATACACTGTATTTGTGTAAAATGCACTTTTAGTTTTTTCTGTCACTACATTTTTGTTACTTTGTCACTCTTCTGAACATGACCACAGGTGAAGGTAGGGACGTAGATTGACTGGTAAACTCACACCGGCGCAGCGGTACGTATGGTCAGAAAAGAGCTTCCTCTGAAGGGTGGCTGGCCTCTCCTTTAGAGACCGGGTGAGGAGAGCAGCCGTTCAGGAGGGGCTCAGAAGAAAGTCGCTGCTCCTCCACATCGAGAGGAGCCAGTCGAGGTGGTGAATGGGTGAGGTGTTCTGAACATGTCCTACTGGGAGGAGGCCCAGAGGCAGGAACCAGGACACGCTGGAGAGATTATATCTCTCAGCTGGCCTGGGAACGCCTCGGGGTCCCCCGGATGAGCTGGAGGAGAGGGAGGTCTGGGCTTCTCAGCTTAGGCTGCGGCCCCGTGACCCGGCCCCGGGTAAGCTTCTGAACATTTTCAATGTTTCAAAGTTAAACAGAGAAATATCAAGGAAGGATGAACCATAACCAGAGACAGTTGGTGTGGATGCATGTCCTGGTTTGCCTCCAACTTAAACCATACAGGACTTAAAGGATCTGCTGTTGATGTGTTGGTGCCAGATAGTTTAACTGCTCACAATGCATCTTCATGCCATTACAGCAGAGATTCCCTCAGTGTGCACTACAAATTGATCTGATTGGTGATGGGATCAAGCAGGGAAATACACTGAAATCATCTGAAGTGGAGCACAGATGATATTTTGAATCTTACTAGTATCAAAAGTTCAATTCAATTGAGTTCAATAAATGCAATAACATATTATAGCTGCATCTGCTGGAGGAGATAAAAAAGGACTTCATCCCCAACATGTACAGTATATAAGGAGAGTTGATATTCTGGATCTCCTCAGCATAGATACCTGCTTCCCAGCCTTCTGCTGACATTATTACAGATGGAATGACCTTGGGATGGAAATGCATTTACTCATACGTCCTCTTCGTGCAGTGAAATGCTGGAGGTGGTTGAGATGTACGGCAGAGTAGGTAAAATGGCCATAAAATTCTATTACCAAATCAAACCGCACTCTTAAGGAAATGTTTCTTGTCTGGGCATTCCTCCAAAACAATACCTTCAAAGTGCTCGAACACGATAAATTGAGGAAAAGCGCTGCAATGAATTCTCCCTTTGTTGACCTTTTAAGAGTATTCAGAGAGCCGCTTCCTGCTTTCTCGCGGGCAGGAGTTTGTTGCAATGAAAATTCAAAGAGTATTCTATTTTAAAGAGGTCAAGGTTCGCTCAAAAACCGATTTGTTAATTCTGTAAGAGGAAGCAAAGAAAGTCAGAGCCGGATACTCCACCTCCTTCATCTGCACTCTTTCACTTCTCCGTTGTCAAGGTCAGGGTGGTTTTCTCTCTTTTTTCCCCTCCCCCTTAGGTTTGTAGTTTTGCTGAGTCCACAACCGCTTATTCACATGTTTCACATTCAGACAGGTCTTCATATTCACCCTGGGTGCTGCCAAGCACAACTCAATATTGAGCTCTGTGATTGCACACAGGGACAATGGTTTGAAATGCTTCAATCCCTTTAAAGCAAATCATTAAATTCACTGGGGTACTACCTTTCCTCTGCCTGCTCCTCCACTCTGACGGATGCTGCCGGTTTCAGATGGGAACAAAGAGCGTAACGCCATACTCAACATATTCATTTGTCTTTGCCTGTGTTAGAATGTGCACCTGTGTCAGGTACAGGGAAGCGCAGCAGAAGAGGAAAACACGTGGCCGGCACTCACAGTGGTGATCGTGACTTTCTTAGAGCATCTGTTTGCTGCCTGTTAAATAAGCAGCGATTTGTTCTACGATGGATTTTTACGACGAGTGCAGTGTTTGGACACTCGTCATGACTGTGACTTTACCAGACAAGGTGAAATACAAGCAGGAGAGGCCCACTTGGCCAATAAATAGTCTCCCCTCTGAAACCACAGCTTGTTGTTGCACTTTGAACATGGACTCTAGATTGGAACATGTCCCACTATAGCTGTCCAATCAAGTGTAGCCAGTTTATGCACCATATGGGCAGGAGTGCTGGATCACCTCTATATTGCACATAGAGGAGCTGCGTGGCCGTGCCTGTTAATGCCAGGGGACGTCTGCAGCTGTTGAGTCATCAGAGCCGCGACGGCGTTTACACACTACACGCATCAGCACTCGGCGACCCCGGTTTGTACTGTAAGTCTACGCAGTCTGTCGTTCTGTGGCCGCGTTGCTGTGGTTACTAAAAGCTTCCACTCTGCAATAATGCCACTTACAGTAGCAGTGATGGTGGGAGAAACTTCATGTGACTTGTTGCAACACTGACATGTTATTACAGTACGATATTCCACAAATGTTTGTTTATATTTATGGTCATTGAGATCCCCTTTGGCATCAGCGGCATCAGCTATTCTTCCTGGGGTCAGTTTATATAGAAAAAGACTAATTACATTTACAAAAAATTATATTGCAGATGTAGCAATAAAATAGCAGGTATTTTCCACCACTTTTAAAGGAAGACACAGACTTTAGTTTAAAATAGAGATTTTAGATTTCCCATAAAAATGTTATACCTTCTTTTATAGTGCAGTCTACTTTATACTATGATACTTTTATACATAAAGTTCCTCGTTGAGTCTTCACAGGTATCTTTGCTCAATGGTAGCTTTTACTATTTTTACTGTAATAAGGTCAGTGCATAAAACCCTCTATCCTTCACCCATAACGAGGAAAGCTGATTATGCATTTTAGCATAATGTTTTTTTTTAAAATAGAGGTATTACTTTCATTATTTTCCAAGCAGACGAGAACTTATTTGTATTAAAACACTGATTAATTATATGAGTTACAAGTGGAGAAATGACTGAGGCTATAGGTTTTAACAGTCGCCTGTCCACTTCATCCACCCCAGGAGGTTTGTCTTTGTCAGTCATAAGAAATAACTCAACTTTTGATATATATGCGTTTTTGGAAATACATTTTTTATCACTCATTATTTCATTTATTACTAATTTGTCAGTTTACGATATGTAAGCCAGTCTGACTGAAGTCCAGATTTAACTGCAGCCGGCTCAGCTTTGTCTCTAGTCAGCATTTGTTCTTTAAATCATCATCCAGTCACGGGGAGTTGAATTAACGCACTGTTTGTTCACAGTGTTAGTTAATAAGTCATATCTGAAATACATCTCCCGGATCTTTCTCTGCAAACACTTCGGTCCAATCAACATTTTTTCGAATGTTCTTTTTCTGATGATTTCTAGGAATTTTTGTTCTCCTTACTATTGTGATTAAATAATGGGCACTAAATCCCACAGGAGTGGATGAGGAGTCAACGCAGAAATGTGACGTGTTTGTAAAAATATGGTCAGTACAGGTTGTCTATTTTGGTTCCATCACTTTTGTAACTTACTGTAGTTGGTTCTTTTATTTGTGTTAGACCACAAGCAGCAGATGCAGTTATTAGTTTTAATTTCATGGGACAGTTTGAGGAGCACCGATCAATGTTCAAGTCTCCCAGGAGACAGACTTCATTGTTGGTGTTGGTGACAAACACGTTCTAAGTAATCAGGTTTTGCATTTGGGGTCTGCAGCAGCAGCCAATAATTTGTGGCTTGACATATTTTAGATGAAGTTGTATCCAAATGGATCTTGTCTTACTTTTACTGGTATATACAACATTTACCATATAACATAGATGACAACTCCTCCCCCATATACATTTCTATCTTTACAAAATACATTGTATCCATCTATTGCTACTGAACTCTCCCCGAATGTTGAGTTTAAATGGGTTTCAGACATTGGATTGTATCATCACCTTGCAATTTCTGGTCCATGTTGCTTTAATCTTGTTTTTGATTTTTTAAGAATACATGCATGTTTGGCAATTTCTGCATTTTTAGGAATAAAGTGTCCATTTATGTATCCCTCAATCCCTCAAAAGGTTTGTTTTGACTGTTTTTGTGTTTCCTGTTCCAGAGTAAACTTGGCGAGGTGCTTCATGTGTGACACCTGTGACAAAGGGACTGAAAACACCTGAGTTTGAAGATTAGAAGGTGTGGTCTAATAGTTGTATTCATTTACTGTATGTTATGAGTAGCTTGCACCCTTTATATTGTTGCATAAATGCATTTATTTCCAGTTTGATTTAATTTGGAGTTTCCCAAGTGAGCTTATTTAGTGAGCGTCGTAGATGTCTGTGGTGACCTTTGTGATGCTCCAAAAGTACCACCACAGGTGTTGGTGTGTGTGGTTTCATTTCAGCTGGTTGGGTCGTGCACCTCTTGATTTTTGTAAAGGGTTAAAGATGCGAGTGCATGATCTTTTTTGCCTTTACTGCCATGTGAATGAAGTATCAGCACAGGAGCTCAGAGTTTCTCAGCTCACAAAGAGGACGATTCTGCAGCAGTCTGAAGAGAGGGAACGTTGAAAATAACTCCAGGATAGCTGCTCCTGAAGCAGTGCTCATACGGGGGAGCGGCAGCACTTGCTGTTCAGGAGCAGGCAGCCCCCAGTCTTCACTGCAGAAGGGGCATGGGGTTGTGGGGGCCTCATAAATAGTATGGGCTTAAAGGAGGTCATTGTAGCCACTTGAGTTTCGAAGTCATGAGTTTTGAATTTGGGGCACTTTGCTCGCCCAGTAGAATTTAAAATGCCAAAACTATTTTAGGATAATTATCTGTGCTAATCAGCTGCTGCTGAAAGGTTCATATTAGCATATAAAAATACAAGTCCCCCCCAAAATGTGCAACCATTAATAGAATGATATTTGTAACACACATACTGTAGCAAGCCACTGATACGGATACCTTAACGGCCACGAGCATCTTGTCCTTGGTGGGACTGAGGTTGTAACATTCTGCCAAGAAGACTTTACCGAAGGCTCCCTCCCCCAGCTCCCTCTTCAGGATGATGTCTCTCCGCTTTATATGCTGGACAACTAAAACCAAAGAAAGAGAGGACGACACAGTGAGACAAAAACCTTCTTACAACTCCAGCAGGGCTGCGTTAAATCACACAGAGACTGGGTTACATTGGCAGAAATAAAAAGCTTTTTTCAAATGAAAATTTCACTTGCAACTAAACTAAAAGGAACCTGGAAGTGCAGCTTGCAGCTATGTTGCAGTATTTGAAATTCTAGACATGATTTCCAAATATTCATGGCGACCCACAGGCCAGTGGTTACAGACACTGGCACCGGACAGCTTAAATTCAGTGTTTGCTGTAATGGTGAAAGCGCGCGTACACACACACACACACACACTCCTAACAAGATGCATGATAGTGTCAACTGCCAGGTGACATCGGACCTGCTGAGCTGCAAATCTCTCCGTTTTACTGCCGCCACTCAAATGCCACATGAGGACATTTTCTAATGAGAACAGAACTGTAAAGTTTTTACTCTGTGAAGAACATAAAACAACTGGCTGAGCACAGAGAGAAAAAAACAACAACCTCTTTGTCTTCTCCTACTTTATTTTTTTACCTGTAATAACTTACTATAACGGGATATTTCAGAGTTACGGGGTCGTAAAGTCAGTATGTTTTTCTCTCTGGTGGCCTCGCATGACTCTCACCCCTTTTTGCAATTGTTTGCAATATTTGTGAACCGAGAATGGAGGTTTATTCCTCTATTGATTATCCTGGTGGAAGGCAGGTGGATCTTGTTTTTTGCCCGCAGAATAACAGACTGAATAAGTCAAAAGGAGATTGAGGAAAAGGTAGAAACAGAAAGCTGTGTATGAAGGAGCCGGTGAGACGTAGGAGTCGCTGGCTGCTGACGGACCTACTCAGTGAGAATGAAACACAACAGCTTGCAGGTCTGTCATGAAAACTGCACCGCTTCTATAAATGAGTGCAAATGCAGCTCACACGGTTTCACATTTAGATACGTATCAGCGTGGTACACGAGGATGGCTGTTACAGCATGCAGCGTACAGTATCTCTCCCTGCTATTAAATATTAATGAAGTCAGACAAGCATGTCTGAAGCTTAGCAGCAGAAACAGAACCACAGATGTTTGCCCCAAAATCATTACGGAGAAAAAAAATGAAACATTTAACATTAGATAACAACTTAAAAAACATCCGTAGACGATGTTTTCATTTTTTTTCCAAACAAAACTACACAAGTTTTGAAATACTAATTGAATACCACTAATTGTTACATACTAAGCTGCTTCATAACAGTGAATGAACGGGTGAGCATACGACAATGATACGTGTTGGTGTATTTGCAGGTGTAACGCTCCTTGGACAGTCATGTTCTGGTAGAAGCAGTAACAACAGACCATGATGCTGCTCAGACTGATGCAGCATCCTCAAAGTGTATTTTCAGCCTCCCGATTTATTATTGTTCGCTAAATCACCAAGTCTAATAAGTCCTCAGTGAACAAGTGCACTTCTTGGAATTGAATCCACCCTCCTTCTGTGTTCTTTGATGATTATATGACAGAAAATAAGGACTCGGTGTCACAAGGGTACATGTAAGAAAGCACACTGCAGACCCACATGTGCAGAACACACGAGCTCTAACATCGGGTCTCCTAAACGTTTGGATTTCTTTCTGTACGTGAAGAAGTTCACTCAGCTTACAATTTCCAGAGCCCCGCCTCTCACGGTTATTGCTCACGGGCTGTTAAACTCGTGCACACAAGAGGAGACTGACAAACCATAAAATGTCGTTGAAATCTGGTGACTTTTGGTGATACCAGGGGAAATAATGTGCAACGTGAAGCAGGCAGCTACTGAGTTGAGGTGATTTGATTGATGCAGCTACCAATAGGACGTAAGGATACTGCTTTCTGACATGTGAGTGGTGGGAAGTGCACAATAATAAATCAAACAACATTTTATTTATACCGCGTCAGCTGACAATAGCCAGCTTGAAGAATGTTATGCTGTGATCCCAACAATCCAAACATCCTGCATAACCAGAGGACTGACTGTCAGCTGCAAAGCCATGAATCTCAGTGAACACAGGTTTACCACAGGGCTGGGCTGGGCTGGACTCCAGCTTCAGTGGCAATACATCACCAAGTTTGCTAATGACACAACAGCTGTGGGTCTCACCAGCAACAAGGGTGAAGCTGGACACAAGAGGTGGAGCAGCTACAGACTTGTGAGAACAGTATTATTGGAACCATCTTCCCCTCTGTGCTGGAGACATTCAAGCAGAGCTGCACCTGTAGACCCTCCAGCTTCATCTGGGACTTCACCCACCAGTTTCTCACCTCAGGCCGTGAGGAGCCTGAACACTCCTGCCCCTCCCCCTTACCCCTGAACTGTCCTATATCTGCATGAACTCAAACTAAAACATTATGTATCCATTCTAATGTTGGAACGATGGTTTTTAGAACTATGTGTTTAGTTAATGTAACACTTACATAACAGTGGTTAGTGTACAGTAGCTAACATCTCCTACTGGAGCATCCACAAATAGCTCCCACATAATGGGGATAGACTACACACGTGATGCTTTTTTTTAATGTAACTTGTAATCTAAGAAGTAAAGGCTGAAATGCTGGTTGAAGTGAAAATAATGAATGAATTTTTAATATTTTATATTAGGGGCACCACGGTGGTGTGGTGGTTAGCATAGTAGCGTGGTGGTTAGCACAGTGGTTAGCACTGCTGCCTCACAGCTAGAAGGTCTGGGCTCAAATCAACCTTGACCCGGGCCTTTCTGTGTGTAGTTTGCATGTTCTCAGGGTACTCCGGTTTCCTCCCACAGTCCAAAGAAATGCACTTAGTGGGGTTAACTGGTGATTCTAAGCTGCCCATAGGCATGAATGGCTGTCTGTCTCTCTGTATTAGCCCTGCAACAGGTTGGCGACCTGTACCGGGTGTACCCTTACTTATGATAGCTGGAACAGGCTCCAGACTTCCTGTGACCTTTAAGAGCACGTATTTATTTTACTCTCTCTTTTTTATTTTTGCTATTTAGTTTGTTTATTTATGCATATGCTGACAGGTAGGAGAGAATTAGCATAACATTTGTATTCAATCTGGTTTTTCACTCAAACACAATCACAGGCATTGCTCATACTGTAACTTATTCTAACTTGCTTGAATTTGCTGCACAGTGTCATTTGTTTAAGATTTCTCCAACTGACCACCTGTGATCCCAATTATGCAACTTTTTTGCTACTTGGGGACAGAGAAGCTTACTGGGAGGCTATAGCTAAAGGCATTTCTCATAGCGTAAGGCCATCATGTTTTTAGAGCATGCATATTTACCTCTGCAGGACTACAGGGCTAACAACGTCAAACAGTTAGCTTCATACTCAGATATTCATCAGTTAAATGCTCATTTTCTCCCTGTGTTCAAACTAATTTCACATTAAAAAAAAGGCCTTATTACAGTGCAGCTTTGCCCAGGAGTTCACCAAACGCTCCACCAAGTTCTCTCAAATATTTCCTCATTCAAAGACAGAAATTAGTAGCTTAGTCTGATCATTCTTCTGGATTTTGTTTTTCCTTCTCCATAACCATCAGGCCATGAACATCTTGTGTAGGTGATTCATAAAAAAAAAGTCACCTGTTCCTCTGTTGTTTCTGTCAGTTGGTATCATAACTACTATTTTTGAAATCCCTTTTAAATAAAAAGAAACGTCCCAGTTTTAAAGTAGATCAGAACAGAAGTGTGTGCAGAAGCTGGCAGCCGGTGTGCCGGGTGAGAGCCCCACCGGGGACACCGACACATCACTGCTGTCGAGGCTTCATCCTGTAAAAAGCTGCTTTTCATGAGCCGAGGAAAGCACCCCGAAGTCGATACGTTTTAATTGAAAATGTATTTTGACGGGAAGTTGTAGGCCGAATGTGTGACGCGTTCCCATCTCATAAAGGTCTGAAGGGTTTCTCGACTCACCCAACATGTATTTCCCACTGATTCCCCTCTCCTGTTCTACTCTTTTGCTTTTATTAAAAGGTGTCGTACACGGCATTCGGCACCTGTGGATGGTGCACGAGCATCTCCGACGAAAACAAGCAGAAACAGAATCGGATCCAGAGAGATTTCAGATCCTTTAAGCGGTTCATATTAGGAAAGTCAGAAAAATGTTGGAGGAAAATATAGATTATAAGTTTTAGATCCAGGAGCGCACTTGTGTAAATATCATAAATACTGTAGAACCTTCAAGCACAATAAAAAGCACTTGTTTTATACCCAATATTCATTTTTTCCTTGCACTCCTCAATCAGTCAGGATCATTCACGGATCAGCGTTGGATTTACTACCAGATGCCTGTCACACTGCTGCCATCATCCAGTTATTGAAGCTTATTCTCTTGTTGCACCCGTCATTAAGCTTCTTTGGATGAAGTAGTTGGTGAAATGCCATAAATGTAAAAATCTGAAGGTTGTCATCAATCAGCAGGTGGAGGCTTAGAAACTTTTAACCACATAATACCGGCCTAAGAACATTTTCCCTTTTCTCGCTTTTTCACACGAGATTGTTTTCGATTGTTATATTTTATTTATTTTCTGCTGAGCTGTGATGTGAGTTGATTATTAAAACAATGATGCCTTATCTGACATATACGTATCAACTGAAAGCATTTTTTATCAGCTTTATCAGAGTACCTTAATGCGCATCTTTGTGATCATGCAAATCTCATTAACGGTCACAATAGCCACTGTTTCACCAAATCATGGTTCTCACATACGGTCTGCACTCCCGCTGTATAATCTGCTCTCAATAATCAGGATGTTACAAGGTGTCACAGTGTAGCAATAACATAAATAAAGAAATAAAAACCTGATAATCAATGCAGACTCTCTGAAAGTGGCAACTTTGTCACCAGATCTGGAAACTTTTTCACCCTCGTTTAAAACAGATGCCATAAACGTACTGGACCAAACTGCCACACCTATACAGGATGATACAGAAATATGCTGTTCTGTGAAAGTGATAATAAACACAACGACCACTGCTTACTATGGGATGGCGCAGACCCGTATCTCATCACAGTTGTATTATGGGGGGGAATCTTGGGGGGGAAAGTTACTGAAGTTATTCTTTTTTATGTTAAGCTCATCGTATAAATA
>VOQJ01030184.1:4113-18384 GCA_015052665.1 Apistogramma diplotaenia
TCCAGTGTTTTATTTATTGATTTACTGCAAAGCCAAAAAATTTTTAAAATGCACCCTTTAAAAAAAAAAAGTGATAAATGGAAATAATGTAAAAAAAAAAAAAGCATTAACACTTTACACCCTTTATATTTTAGTCAACTGATTGACTAGATTTAGGTAACTACATTCTTATGATAATTAGTCAACTAAAACTAGATTACTAAATTATAACCAAAACTAAATTACATTTTCATCAAAAAACTAAAACGAAATCAGAATTTGCTGTCAAAATTAACACTTGTGCCAAATCAGAACAACATTTAAACATGTAAATAAAGAAACTCTTGACACAACAAGGGAGTGTGGCATAACAGTGCAGTCAGACAATAATTTTGCTTGTTTAAGCTGCCTGACAAGACAGGTTTCAAGTCAGAACAAACAGTTGCCACAAGACACTTTAAAGGTAAAGACCTTACAATAATACAGAGAAACCCACAACAATCAGAAGACCCCTCTAACTCTGAAATGACAACTCAGGCACGGCTTCTTCGAGATGAGCGCTTTGCCTTGTTTTATTGAACACCGTGAAAACTACAGATCAGCTAAAGGCTTTTCAGGGAGGTTTTAGGACAGCCTGATAGTAATGAATCACAATATTTAGTCTAGAAGTAATAAATGTATCTCATTCTGAGATATGCTGTGTCTAATTTTGTATATATGTTGTTTACTATGTGCACTGAATGACATGAATGACTGAAATGACTCCAAGATTCCTCACAGCTTTACTGGTAATGCCATCCGGTTTACGTATCTAGATACCATGTTTCTAAGATTTGTCATGCCAAGTACAATAACCTCAGTTTTATCTGAATTTAGA
The DNA here is from genome assembly GCA_015052665.1 of Apistogramma diplotaenia. Lineage (NCBI taxonomy): Eukaryota > Metazoa > Chordata > Actinopteri > Cichliformes > Cichlidae > Apistogramma > Apistogramma diplotaenia. Next base: position 4,970 of record VOQJ01030184.1, read on the forward strand.
AGCAGGAAATTGGAGGTCATCTAAGCCTTTATGTCTGTAAGACATTCCTGCTGTTTAACTAATTGGTGTGTGCAATTTGGCTTCACGGCTAGATAAAGCTGGGTATCATCTGCATAGAAAAATAAATGTATGCCATGTATTCTAATGTATAATGTAAATAGAATTGACCCTAGCACGCAACACTGTGGACCTCCATAATTAACCTGTGGAGAAGACTCCCCATAAGGTTATGTGAATTGTAGCTTTGGTTTCCTGTTCTTAGTTGACAGGAATGGCACTTGGTGTGGTCTTCTGCTGCTGTGGCCCATCTGCTTCAAACCTTGGCATGTTTGGTGTTCAGAGATGCTCCTCTCCAAACCTTGGTTGTAACAGATGGATATTTGAGTTACTGTTGTCTTCCTATCAGCTTGCAGCAGTCTGCCAATTCTCATCTGAGCTCCAGCATCAGCAAGGTATTTTTGTCCAGAGAGCTACTGTTCACTCGATAGTTTCTCTTTTTCAGACCATGCTCGATTTGAACTTCAGCAAGCTGTCTTGAAGATGTCTACACTGAGTTGCTGCCAAGTGACTGGCATTAATGAGCAGTGGAAGAGGTGTACCTAATAAGGTGGCCGGTGAATGTATTTCAGTGTGACTGGGAAGCTACCGATACGTATTGACTATTCAGTCCACACTCTCTTTAGCATTTCTTCCCTCAGAACCACCAGGTGCTGATCTGTAAAGACTACAGTGGACTTGATTAGACAAATGGTATCAGATATTTACTGCATCAAAGCAGGTTTTATGTTGGCTCTACGGGAAGAAAGCAGAAGGTTTTTTTCATGTATGGATTCATTGAATTTTATGATCAAAGGCGGAAAACTCACAGTGGTTCTGATCAGTAATTACAGAAACCATTAATAAGCTTGCAGCATATGCACTGTGAGAAGCAATACAGTAGTAGGGAGATTTTACCTCATTAAGCTTTCCAGAGATAAAAAAAAAATATATATAGATTCAAAGCAGAAAAAGTGCAGGAGGTCTTGGGATGGTGCTCATCTCACAAGCCTGTCTGGGAGTGTGGAGTTATTTGTTTGATGTTCTGTTCTGTGAGATGGGTGCATGGGAGACACAACATTTGAAACACTTTCAGTGTGGATTGGCTTTGACTTATATAGCACTAGATGGGCTTTTATTGTTATTCTTAACAGCAAGATAATAATCACTTCCACTCATGGCTGGATGCAGCTTCCCTACTGAGTAAATTGGTGCGTAGTCCTACAAAATACATGCTATGCAGGTATAGCATATACCTGCATCAATTTCTGTAATCAATTAGCAATTTAAAAGCACGCTCTCGCAAACACATGCACATACGGGGAAATGGCAATGAGAGCTTGAAGAGAAAATAGATAGATAGATAGATAGATAGATAGATAGATAGATAGATAGATAGATACAAAAAGGGGAAATTATAGTTTTAATATTTTAGGTTATGGATACTGGATACACTAATACTCATCACTGAGCTTCTAATCATTGATTAAGTTTACAGTTTTCCATCTTGGTTCAAGTACAAAATGTAGTCACAGAGTGGAGCAATAAAGGAATCAATGCTGGTATTAGTTTATATTAGATCTGAGTAAGTTACTTGTTTGGCCACCCCACATTTTTACTGTATAAAACATATTCCCCTCTATCTTTAATGCTTGTGGAAAAACATTGTCTATTTGCATTTTGAAACATCTTCACTTTACAAAATTTCAGACAAGTCTAGACAAAATAGCTCCTGAGGGAATAGGGTCAATTGTGATGACATTACTTACCCTATATATGGTGTCTACAGATCCAAGTTCTACATGCTGTCACTTTGGAAACAGAGCCACAAGGAAGTAGCTTATTTGTTTTTGTGTAATGACACCACACAAACATGCCGTGCACACAAAGAACAGCCGAAGATGGCAACAACGTCTGATATCTACATTACTTGAACTCGACATTGTCACAGTCAACAAGCCACATGTGAATTTTTGGATACAGACACTGTCACAGACTTGCAGAAGGAACACCTACACTCTGTGTCAGTGATGGATTACACTGAGAGGAAAGAACTGGAAGACACAATAGAACAATGTCTATCTGGCCACAAGAGATGAGGTGTGGAGATGTGACTAGGGACCCTTTAACCAGGCGCATAGTGAGACTGTCCTCTGCTTTGCTTTCTAAATTCCTCATTTTCAAAACAGGAAATACCACTTTGCCTTAAAATATTACACAGCTGCTTCGGTTGAAAGTTCAGTCATATTTCTCATCTCTTCCAGTTTATGTATTAGTTGTTTGTTCCGCAAATAAATGGAAAACAACTCAATGCAACTCAGTCAAAATTCTTCTACATAAAAATAAAAAAAAGGTTGCATTTGTAATTATTCTAAAGCTGTGTTATGTGCCTAAATTAAACCAGTGTTAGCATTGCCATTGTGATGATCATTTAAATAAAAACAATTAAAGATCAGATAGAAAAAAATAATTTCAATAAAGTTTTAGTTGGTTTCAAGATTATTAGTATTATTTTTCTGTTTGACTTTGGTTGTTGGTTTGGTTTCAGTGTTAGATTTAGCACTTGACAAAGTTCAGAAGTATTACAATGTAATTATATGGCTCACAGTCATGAAACTCCTGCCTCAATAAACATGTGAACCAAAGCCTTGTTAAGCTGTTGGTGTTAACAAATTTGTCTAATTTTTAGTTATTAGTTTAGTTTTGATCAACTACAGTAACCTTGGTCTGCAGTAATGTTGATCAAATTTCAGGGACTTTTTCTCATTTTTTGTTTTTCTCTCAGTGAACTGATAGAGTACAAATAACAAGAACCTACAGTAGGTTAGCTTAACTCTTTGACCTAGAAGAGGAACAGAGGAGAACATGAACAAGCTGGTAATTGTAGAGCTGACCCATGTGCTATGGAGCTTTACCTTTGCCATGGCAGTCAACATCCAAATCAAATCATTCAAATGCTTTATTGCATTATTAATGCCACAAACATCCCAGGCAGATCATGAAATACTAATCCAACATTATTCATTATGCATCACCATTAAATTTTTATTAGTCATTCTTAGAAAATAAAAATCTTCGGACACAGCTCTTACCTATCACATGTTAGCATTGGCATGTGACTGGCTTACAAGTTACAATTATGCAAGCAATATGTTAATTCTCATCAAAGCTTTGGCCAAGGTAATTCTAGATGAAAATGCAATGTCTGCGTGGGGGGTAGTTAGTCTGGTAATATATAAAACGTGATAAAGTAAACAGTTCTGTTATTTGAAACTTTAGTTAATGGCTATTTCCTCTAGGGAGTTTTCTATAGATAATGTTAGTACATGAGCGCTCATTTAGCTGGCAAACAGCATTGTTCATTCCATGCATGTGTGGACAGACACCATGGGAGCAGGGTCTTTTGACTCTTCTCTGGCATGCTGCAATTCCTGTCATGTGGAGAAATATGAATCACACATCCACGCCTTGCCTCATTATCTACACTTTTATGAACATGTAGGCTCAGGGGCATACAGATGCATCCATGCAGACAACTGCATGCAGGTACCACATGTGCATTTGGAGAAACACGAACACATACTCTTAGCTTGTACGCTACCTGCACACGCACAAGAGTGAGATGATATGCATATGGAGAGTGGCATGTGGGACTGCTCCAGGTGAGAAGTTAGCCCTGCTGTGCTGAAATGCTTTCCTGCCTTTAGACCTCTCAGCTGGTGCACCCCTGAACATACATCCATCCCATCTGTACACCCGGCTCCTGTTTAAGCTCCGCTCTGCAACCCAACCCTGAACTTCTGCTGGGGAATTTATTAACTGCATGTTTCACAGGTATTTATAGAAATGCAAGGCAATTCCTTTTTTCACTTGCTTCTAGCAGACAGAGTTATCCAGAAATGTATAAAGTAGGTGAAATACACTGGAAATAGCTTAGTCAACAACAGTAGATTTTCACTTGGAGGAGCACTTAGAGGAACATCGCTATGAATCCATCCATCAAGGAACTCTAAAAAAAATTCCGTATTCCCAGTTTTTGCAGCACATCTTTGAACAAAGTGTTTAATTGACACATTTTTCAGCTACAGTGTAATTAGCCTCCACACTTCATCCTTCATTTCGCATTTACAAATAACATCAAAGGGTCCTTTTTTGACTACAGCCTTACACAAGAGAGCTTTGGAGAAAATGATCTGTTTCACGTGGCCAAAGCTTCTTAAAATTAAAGGAAATTAGAGCAGCTTTAGTTTTGAGTTTCATTATTTTGGCTTCTCTACAAACAGCTTGCTTCTCACAGCTGTAAACTGCTGGGTAGCACTCGGTTGTAAGTACAGGGCTGCAACAGAGTGCTGAAATTGTCATCAGTGGTGATCATGAGAGGGATATAATTGGTGTTTGTGGGTACATGCTAATTGATGTGATAATTTGCAGACTTTGGTTTATATGGAGTGTTCTGCAATTATCTGACAAGATTACTGGTGCACAGAGGAAGAGCCATTGTATAAGTCAGAGGCTGATGGTAAAGTTGCTACCCCAGGTTCAAATACAGGGAGTCGGCAAATCAAAAGATGAGTATCTTTTTGCTCGGGGTGCAAAAATGGATTCTTGTATTAAAACAGCAGGAAGAGTGAGTGACGGTGAATTTGAGAGCAGTGTTTCACATGTTCCCAATGGAGCAAAAACCTTCGGATAGAGCCCACTATGAATCTGTCTTTACTATCTATTTGCAATTTCCTGTGGCCGCTTTTCTGTTTTTCCCCTGCCGTTTTAATTGTGTGAACTCTGAAAAATGAACTTGTATCCTAGAAATGGGAGTTATTAGGCTGCAGGAAACAAATAAATGAATTTGAATCCGATTTAATTAGAAATGCTATTACGCCACTTTAGTAGGTTGTGATAATCTTTCAAGCAAAGAAGAATCAATTTAGATTCTGAAAATGTTGCCGATCAAATAATGTCTATTTTGAAAGCTGTGCAAACATTTTGAGTGATGTGTGGTGCCAGTTATCTTAGCAGCTTGGCTCCAGTCTTATCTCATCAACCCCTCAGGCAAAGTACCTTATATGTAACATTTCTGTATTTTGGACCATATTTCCTTCTTTCACTCTTGTCTGTCCATTGTTGAAAGATTTAATAGTTTGAATCACACTGACAGTGTCACTTTTTCCCATGTACTTAAACTAAGTAATGAGGTGATTGGTTGTGATACAATCGGGACAAAGCTCATTGTATGCAGTGCACTTCTTGGATGTGACTAAATTTATTTTGTCAACAGAAACAACACGGTTAATGAAGAACAGCAGCAAGCGGACCAAAATCTTGAAAGAAGCCTCAAAATGCCAGAAATAAAAACAGGATGCAAAGAGAGGCAGAGTTGGAGCTTTAGCTTTGAGTTGAAGTGACAGGCTGTGTATGTAGGCAACCAAATGCAGCTAATCATGTGTTCACATGAGTTCAACTAAATCTGGGAGGAGAACTATGATTCACATTGGGGATTATGATTCTACTCTAGAAGATGTGTTTCTGTCTTTTTTGTGGTAATGTAAATTCAACATCTTTTGCACAATTGGTCCAGCTAATGGTCTTAAAGCCTTTACTTTGGCTCACTAAACGCTCACTTTTTTTGGCCAGCAAATAGTGACGATAGGAAGTGGAGTGGGGCGGGGGGACAGGCAGCAAAGGGCCACAGGTCGGACCCAGGCCAGCTGCTCCACATTTGGTCACCTGCTCACCCACCGAGCCACCCTGGCACCCTTTTCAAAATTGTCAAAAACAGAATTCTTATTATTACCGGAAATAATCTACTGCAAGAAAAACAGTTATATGAAGAATGATAGCCGTAGCAAATATATCTGTTGTCTGATAAAGCATTACATATATCTGATAAATATGAATACACATTTTGTATACACAAATTTATTTTACAGAGGAGGGGAGAGACTAACTTATCACTGGGAAGTCCCTTAGAGGTGATAAACACTGCTCACGTCAGGCACAGTGAACCGCATGTTTGTTTATTACCAATTCTCATCCATGATAGCACCTATATATCCCTAGAGGACCAAACACATGCTCTCTGCGCTCAGACCCTGAGATGTCTGGTTTCTGGAGCAAATTAATTCCCAGTTGGAGAATGACTGTTATGAATGGGTTGGGCGAAAGAGATGGATGTGCTACCCATTCTTCTGCACAACCCCGCTGCTCCCAGTGACAAAGATGCTGAGGCTTGTCCTAGTTTTGTGGGAGAAAAAAATGTGGCTTTGTACAGTAGCTCAGGGGACTCTCAGCGTGGGGCTGGAAGGGCTGCCGTGTTAACAGACTTGGAGCAGAAAGACACCCAGAGGAAATCAGCGAACAGAAATTATGATGTAGAGCTGTGAAGCTGTGACTCTGAGTTCTTTACATTGATTGCATCCTTTCTCAGATACAGACTTCCTGTTTGAGAAAGCTTGTTGTGCTAACATTTGGTGAGGGTGATTGTGTGTGTGTGTGTCACTAGCTAAGACAGTCAGCCTGAGATTCAAATTGCTCGGCTACTCTGTGAGCTGCTACACTGCTATGGTGTAGACAGCCCTTGTCAACTATCAACCATTCTGCCAATATTGTGTGAAACAGACAAACAAGTCTCCAGAGAGCTGCACAGTCCACATTTTGAACCACAGTCCTTAGAATCAGATTCTTAAATGGTGAGGCGTGAATGATATAAGCATACTGCACACATACGACAGTCTCCTTCTGTCAAAGCTTGACTCTAATGAATTGTGACCCAGTGAATGACTAAGACCCAGGAAGACATGAAGTCAGTCAAGGCATCCCAGTCAAAGTGCAGGTGGTTATTCAGTAAAATTATGATTCCGAAGCAGAGATTAGAGACTGGATTCAACTGTGCAAAAACAGATGAATTTAAAATAAAATGGCAGACTACATGAAAGTGACATAACTGTACTGTGTCCCTTCGTCTCCTCCTCCTACTCTCCTCATCTGAACCTCTCCTCACATCATTCACATCCACATTTGGACTGAATGTTTTTTTTTTTTTCATTTATAATGATTTTGTTTTATGAATGGGTGGATGTAAAAAGAGCAGAACGGACAGATGACGGTGAATAACAAAATGACCAAATTCCCATGCTCTGTGGGTAAGAAGAACGACCCTTTTATTCCTCAATCAGCTTATATGCAACAGCTGCTGATGAATGCTTGAATCCTTCTTAGTCTCCCTCTAGTCTGCTTTACAAGCACCACAAGCTGCTCAGGGTCTCTATAGAGCCTTAACTACCCAAACAGGGAAATAGAGAATCCCATTTTTTTCCTTACTGTCACCAGTGACTGAAGGCTGGATGCCAGCCACCTTGGAAAGCAGTGACAGAAAGCAAATCTTTCAGGCTGATTATCTCATATAATATTGTTTTTAATCATCTTTGTATTAAGAAGAGATTCATCTTGAATCAGTAATATCCTGTTTGGGTAATCTTTTTAGATGTAAATATCAGTTTTTGACCAAAGCTCATAGAGTTGAACAGCTGTGCATGGCGTTGTTCACTGAATATAAAGCAGCACATAACTCTTTAATGCATTAAAACAGGCCTTTACTTGCATCTAAAAGTCTGTAAAGCCACCCTTGACTTTTTTTTAAACTTGGGTTTTGTTGGATTGGAGTTTCAGTCCATATCAACACTTATATTAACCTTTTCACCCTTCTTCTCTACAGTAAACCTGTCACCAATACAAGTAAAAAAAACAACAATGAAATAAAAAAATCCCATTGGGCATGTGCTGTAAATGTCAGTATATTTTGGAGTCAAAGCTAACCTTTAGCTGCACAATCTGTGCATGAAACTGTCATTACAAGCTTACACTGTGCATCTAAACCCACAAAGCATTCACCAATCAGCCACAATATTAAAACCACTGACTGCTGAAGTGAATAACGCTGATAATCTCCTTGCCATCTAATGTTATGCTGTAAAACATGAAATCCTCCTACTCTGACATGTACCACCCACCTAAATATTGGTGCGGACCATGCACACATCCTAACAGCAGCTACACACAAAAGACAATTCACTCCAATACACTGCAAAAGGTGATCAGGAGCAGCTTGAGGACAAAGAACCCAAGGGACTGACCTGGCCTCCAAACTCTGCCTATACCAATCCAATAAAGCATCTGCTCTACGACAAGCCTGATTCATGGAGGCAAACAGTCAACAAGAAGACTCAAAGATCTGTTGCCCCTGGAGGGGCTATCTCTGAGCCCTGACAGATAAGAGTTGTTTTGGGCTCATGAAATGTACAGTGTACCTTATATTGTGTACCTACACAATATAAGGCAGGTGATTATTGACCTTTTGCTCAGTGTAAGTTTAGTTTGGAGGGGGGGGGGGTGCAAGTGCAAACCCCGATCCATCCATCTCCTCCAGCCCACATCCCCACATCCTCCAACTCCTCACCAAGGCATTCCCACACCAGCCAAGACATATAATTTCTTCGGCAAGTTCTGGGTCTGCTGAAAAACTGACTCCAAACACATCAGCCTGGGAGGAGTACTGACTCTACTCTGAGCCCTTCATGAAAGACCAGTGTCCCCGCCCCAGAAGGCAGAGCCAAAGCATCATGTGTAGGGCTCAGGCGCTGTGTGGATCAGGCAGCGGTTGGAGTGGGAGGCCTTGGCAGACCAAGCCCCAGTTGCAATAAACTAGTTCTGGGAGTCCTTAAGCTTACAAAGCTGCCAGACAACCTAGAGTGAATGTTGGCAAAATGAATATAAAATGATCCAACAGTTATCTAGAATATTTCCACTGGATTTCAAGTTTATTTAAAACACAAAGTTTTGTGTCTGAATCCACAGCAGAGTATGTTCTATCCTAGTGTGGATGAATGTGAGTTTTTTAAACTTATGTAATAATATTATAGATTTACTGAAAGGTTAGAGTGACCTGACACCTTCAGACAGTGAGGAAGGCAATGATTTTAACAAACACTGAGATGTTTAAGAGAAAATAAATGGTGAATAATACATGTTCAGGAGTTAAGGGATTGCTCACTTCTCACAATCTACTGAAACACAAAATATAATGGTTTGTGTTACAGTAACCTAAACATCTAACAGGTTTCAAGCCCTGCTACATATTTTCTACAAGGAGAGCAGCACTGTCTGTGGAGCTTTTGTTCCAGCCGGATACCACCTGATTTCACTCATTATCCTGGCTCCTTAAATAGTCAGGCCTATTAAATCGCTCTTAATCAAGACCATGGTTCATTAAATCAAGGAGACTTTAAAATAGTGGAAAAAGCTTCCAGGAGTCCTTCGCCGTGCCTCAAGCTGACCACCACAGCTGTGGGAGAGGTGATGATAAAAGCCCTATAACAAAGGAGAAGCTTTGAAGGAGAGTTTAACCTACATGAATTGTGGTCTGATTGATTATGCAGCTATGACTAATGAAAGTGTGTTCTGTAGTTTTCGGTGCATGCTTGAATATATTCTCTTGCTGAGGTTGTGATACCCTACCACACCTGTATATTCACTGACTGATTTGACTGATTACGCTGTTCGCCAAAACGTTTTATCCACTGAGTATTGGTTAATATTTCTAGTGGTAATGATTTGAATATTCTGTTATGTGCATTAGAAAAAACACACCTGATTATCCTGATTTATGGCATTTGAATGTACTGTATGAGTACAGCGTTAAGAGAAAGTTTGTGGGAGATCTCAGCTGCACTGAGAAGGAACCAATTATACAAAGCTATGCGCCATGTTATGAGAAATATCCACACCACCATAACAGAATGCAAAAAAGGAAATGCAAAGTAAGAAGCTTTCACCCAAGAAAGAAAACCACATGAGTAAATCTAGTATGCGTCTAATACAATATTGATGTGAATGGATGTGATCTTAAGAGACTTGATCTACTTCTGATCAACGAAAGCATCCATCTAAGATGCTCCCCGAGGGCCCTGAAAAATGGTAATCAAATTACATAATCATGTTGCGCTTAACAAGGCAAACATCTCAAGGCCTTGGAGCATCACTTCCACTAAGCCAGCATGTTTTATACACACAGTACAATCGATTAAAATAATTAGATTCACTGTAAACATAAATACCAGCACAGCAAAAATAAATACTACAGTAATTCAAATTTATAGTTTTAAATGGTACCATGTAATTTCATGAAGAATGAATGTACTAAATCTTAAACTTTAATAAATGTAGTATGTAAGTGAAATATACAGAGTAATGACTGAAACAGTGTATTACTTTGTTTGATGAGGACAAACAGCTGTTCTGAATTATCAGCATCTATCAGGTCCCAGAAAGAGCAATGAAGCTGATATCCACACCACTCGATCGCCCTTCTTTAAAAGCTCAAATATTTTTCAATTTTACATTTTATACCATGCAAACACAAATTAGTAACTACAGTATGTGGATGCTGGGGATATCATTATTTATGTGTTTAGGGTTCATTTAGGAGAAAAAGAATCACTGGAAAAAATAGAAGACATGAGTCCAGCATTGTATTACTGCCAGCAGCTCTCTGCAGAAGCCAACCGTCAACAGCCAACCACCATGAGGAAAACACTTGGCATCGATCATGACACCATAGTCATGCCAACATATTTGATCCAATATTGTTTCATTGTGAGGATATTCACTGCACACTGCACTACAAAATATGTTTATGGAAATATCGAAATCCATGGATTAAACTCCACATTAACCCACATGCTCAGATTATCCAGGTCACAGAGGAACGAAAAGGTTATCAAAAAAGAAACGGTAAGATTGAAACCGGACATCCTTATCTTGCTCCCACAGCCAGCTGCCTCCTGAGCTGCAACATTCATAAGCTGTCATGTTGACTGACAATTGTGTAATAAAGAAAGACTTACAAGAGCAGCTACTTTGGGATAAGAAATCTGATAGCTCTGACTATAAGTGACTGATGCTGCACAAGTAATACATCAAAAAAAATGTGCACAGCACAAGCTTTACTTAAAATTCCTAGCCATGGGGACCCATAACTCTCAAAGATTTACACCTCAAGCATCAATTCGGAGGACACATTAGGCCTATGAAATTCTTAATGTAAAAGTGAAAATTGCAAGCATAATGAGCATGCATTTAATCTTTTATTGACTTTGCGTGATAAAAAAAAATCATTATGAAGCATGGACAACTTTCTGAGCATCAACTCAAATCTAAAAGTGTTCCATGTTGATTAATTACTACAAAAAAGCTTTTACAATTTAGTATATTAGCCTGTTCTGAGAAAAACAGGAAAAGCAATCCTCCCTTATCCCCAAAGAAGCCGTACTAACATTTCCAGCATCTATCAGACAAAGGTCTGATAGTATTACCCATTTAGACGTCTCAAATTTCATATGCTCTCACAGAAGCACACGCTTGACTTCAAGGAGAAAGTGACGCAAAAAATCAAGATAAATGTATCCTTTACACAAGCTGATGTCAAAGCAAAAAAAATATCTCCATTACTCACAGCAGAGCATCTTCCTTGCAGTTGCTGCTAAAGAATTCCCATATAATGGTTTAGAACGGTTTCAGTTAAGGTCTAAACATTGCACGGAGTGTAATGACTTGCATGCATGTGATGAGAAACACAGAAAGTGTCTGACAACTGAAACATGAAAGTAACAGAGAAAACTTTGAATTAAAGGGAAAGCACGTACAGTACTGTTCTCGTTTTTTTCTTCTTTTTTTAAACCATTATCCAATTACACAGACTTTTCACTGACCCTTAACAAACACATCTGCGGTAATCCAGACAAGAACTGTCGACCGCATTTTCGTGCATTTTCAATGAATACCGCTGCTTGAGTAATATATCATGAAATATTAAATGTTGGTCTTCAAAGCTCCCGAGTACTGACTCAGGAGTGCGTGGTCTTTTATTACATAATCAACTGTCTGGAAACTACCTGAAGTATCTTTGTCAACAAGCAGTGTAAATTTCAAACCATGTATATGAGAGACTAACATTAACCGCTGAGGAGGGATTGTTTTTGCGTGCGTGACATAATGAAAGCTCTGGAGCTATTATTTAATGTACCCCAATGATTTCTATTCGACTCAGATTGCTGAGAGCTGATCAGGCAATTCATTATCAGCTGTTTCTTTCCTCATTTAAATGCCTCAGCTGAGTTTCATTCTTATTACAACGAAGTCTAAAGAGCTGAATGAAAATTGACGTCAAATTGCGTGACGTCACGTGAGCGTCAGCAGAGAAGTTAAACTGATTTGTTGCGGTGTCAAGACTGCCTGGTTAAACAGACAAGGGTCGCCTCTAGTTTACCTTTGGCATGCGCTTGCACGTGCAAGAGGCGCACTACAGTCTCTGTATCCCCAGTGAATACTGCAGCTAATGAAGGTTGGACTAAGTGCTGGACTAAGTGCATGCATTAATAGTCTCTTTAAGCAATTTTAGCCAAAACTTAAAAGGCCAACAGTCCTTATAGCTTTAACAGATCAGCAGAGGACAAATGAAACCTCTGAAGAGCAGTCTGAAATCTCTACGTGCCTCGGGGTTAATTAACCCCTATGTAAAAAAAAAATAAAAAAATTAAAGAAGAAGAATGAAAGACAGAAATGCCCTTGAAATAAACTACGAGTGCGCCTTGTTCAAATCAGTTCATTTGTTCCACCACAACTGCAACATTCGGTTTTCCAGATAAATAAACGACGTCCAGATCCTGCATTCTTACCTGTAAATGCCCCTGGTACATATTGAGCATACAGTCAAGTCAAGGGTCTCTCCGTGAGTAGATCTTTATACTTCTTCCCGACTTGTAGGGGCACTGTGTCAGGCTGCAAGTGTTGACATTAAAAGCCGCAGGAGAGTTTTTGAACAGGAGGTCCGGAGGAGCAGACAGAACGGAGCTGTCCTCTCCTCGGGTGCTGAAGCTGACACTTTGAGCTCATCCAGGATATCTCGGCGCGCTGACACAGAGGGAGCGCGAAGCCGGATCGCACTTTTTCCCCACCCCTCACTGTGTGTTCACGCCAGGTTTAAACAGTCGCCGCTTTAGGAGGAGTAAAAGGCAGCCTTGCAGTGCTTGCACGAAGAAAAAAAAAACCTCCGGAGATTCAAGTCTTCATTATTAGCGACGTGTCGTTTTCCTCTCGGTTTAAATGTTTTGACGCTCCCGCTGGGTTAGTTCTCTTCTTATAGTGCGCTTCTCTCTCCTGTTCGCCAACTACTCCCTCTAACCCAGCCCTCTGGTGCCTCCTCCAGTGATGACGCGCTAAGAAAGGAGACGCACTTGTACAGTCCTCTCTCTCGCTCTCTCTCTCCAGAACATGTGCAGGGGGATTCTAAAAATTCTCCACCCCCCCGCGATATATTTCTCACGCAT
>VOQJ01030184.1:18404-31847 GCA_015052665.1 Apistogramma diplotaenia
AGAAAGGAGACGCACTTGTACAGTCCTCTCTCTCGCTCTCTCTCTCCAGAACATGTTCAGGAAGTTTCAAAAGTTTCCGAACCACCGCGTTATTTATTTCACGCTTATTTTGGTACTTTAACTTTCCATCTCTACTAGAACGGTTTGGTCTTGCGCTAATAAATTGGAAATATATTTCATAAGCTCCTCACTTTTGACGGATGTAGTAATGGAAAGCACTGTACGTTACACAGTAAAAACTGTGGAAACAGCGCGCTGTGTCTGAATGAGCGTGATAGCTGCATGTGATGAACAAATTAGTTGTTTTAATTAGCGGAGGCTGCACTTAATCAAAAACAATACAAGACATATCGTTTCTTAGCAATGTAGGAGAGCTATTTTTGTTTACAGTATAGCCCACATTAGTCTTTCAGTGCACGTTTCGTTCTTCCATTTATCTACATTTTATACATAACGACATAATAAGGCTTGTATTTTATTATAAAACGGCTCAGTGGGAGCTCACTGAGCATTTCCTCCTTGGTGCTGCAGTATCTCAATGACAGTTTCAAAAACATAGATTCAGACAAACCCGTATCAAGTTGAAATAGACACACGCAAAGTGAAAGAGAGGAGAGACAGGTTAAACGTGTATCTTAAATGCAATCAAAGCTTTCCAATAAGTGTTTATTTCACAAGTTTAAAAGATATCATCTAGACACAAGGTGCTCCAGTCACTGAAAGTTTTTGATATACTCCATGACCTTTTCTATTCTCTGACCAGCTGAAGCAGGACCAGCTCTGTGCTCTGCACCTACTAGCAAAACATCTTCCAATATTGAGAGTGAAGGAGACCTGTTTTGTATATCCAGTAAACCACACATTCTAAAGGAGGCAAAGTTGGAGGGTGTTGTAATGCATGAATGGGTTCATTTGGAAAACAATTCTTTATAAGCAGTTTTGATATACATTTATGTTTTAGCAATTTAATCACTGCCAAACTTTACCTCACTTTGCATTAGTGTGGCAAAGGATTACTGATGTGGAGTGCACCACCATCTGGACATCTACTAATAAGCACTCAGACTGAACATTATAGCACTAAGAAGAGTGCTTGAGTTAAAGATGGACTAGGCAACTTCTTTAGTTGGTTGCTTCAAGATGGCAAAGAAACCTTTGTGCATGAATCAAGCTTCATGGCACAGTAGTAATGCAAACAGATCTTGTGTTTGTTGCTTGCCAAGAGGAAATTCATGTATTTTTTTTTAAAGAGCTCAATCACTCTTGTTCAGAGGACAGGTGAAATTTAACTATGTATTTTTAATCTATTACTTCTGTTTGCAGACAAATGCTACCTTTGTTCAAACCTGACTCTAGGGGCAAGTTTCTCAGTTTCCAGAGAGAAATATAGAATAGAGTAGGATTAGAATTAGTAGAGTGGTACAGAAGGATTGAATTCTTGCCAGTGGGTTTCTCAAATTATAACTTCCACCACATGACTAAATTCTCAGTTGAGGTAAGCAGAACAATATCCCCACAGTGTGGGCTGAAAGCTGCTTCCCCCTTCTGAGCTGTCTGACAGTCTGCTAGAATCTCTTCAAGGCTGACCAAAAGGTTAGTTCCACAACCTCACTGAACTCCTCCCACGCCGGAGTTTTTGCTTTGACAACCACCGAAGTTGCAGTTTGCTTGGCCTGCCGATCAGCTTCCTGTAGAGTCCCACAAGCTAAATGAGTGAAGAAGACTCCTACTACAGCTTGATGGCTCTTTTTAGCTGCGGTCTACACCATATAGTTCCCACTGCACAAACACTAACAACCTTAAGGTTGCAGTTCCAAAGTGTCCTCACATTGGGAGGCAGCAGTGGGTGGGGTTGGCCCTCCCTGGTGCTGCATCCATCAATCCACCACCAATACTGTTGAACTAAAATACTATTAATCTTACAATATCCAGTAAATGAGAGAATGATAGGAACAGTAGTAACTTACTGCTGAACTAATTTATAATATTTACTTTATTAAAATACAGGTTTAATGTACTTGTACTTTATATTATGCTACATTCTGCTTTGAATCTACTATATTTTGGATGCAAAAAATATGCTTTGTCCTTTTGATTTTATTTCTGATTAAATATTCAGATTTTCTGTTGTCCCTCCTGCCTTTTTTAAAACTGGTCTTAACTATCTTAATGAAATGACCCAGGATCTTTTGAGGGCAACCAAAGAGGTTTGTGGATATTAAACAAAATAGTCTGCAACACGCTGTCATTTAATGATTAGAGTTCTAGGTGTGGGCCGTTGCCATTTAGAAGCTCTCACTGTAATGTGTTTTACAACAGCAAGAACACAGCAGTCCTTTCCATCTGAAGTGTTGTCATATTCTTCATACCTCACTACATCAAAACAAATCCAGTCTACAGGCAGGAAACAGCATGATTATTAGATCCTGTTTGTGTGTTTTCCAAGTACACAGACCCATTTTTAAAAGGATATCCACAATCATATATTTTAGTCATGTTTTCTACTGGGTTTTATTAAGGAATAATGATTTCATATTCATGCTCACATGTGTATGTGCTGGCCTCTGAATCTATTTTTAGATTTTATCAGACTGTGGTTCTGTGTTCTTATGTCCTCTGAGCCATAAATCTTCTAGTGTTAACACAGCCACAGAAAATATTATTAATGTTAACAAGAGGGGAATTACTCCACTAGACAGCCTGTGCTCTTTGACAGACCAATTATTCCACTCAAATTGAAAGTGAAATATTTTATCTGCTTTGGAAAATTACCAGCTAAAGAATAAAGATGCACAGACTGAGAATGCTGCAAATTTTCATGTCAGCATTTGTAACTCACATGCATGGATTCTACCACAGTGTGTCTGGTCATGAGAAATAATCTGACCTATCCAAAACAAAGAAAATCTATGAGTGGTTTCTTGACTGACCTCTAGTGTCATGTGGTGAAATCACTTATTTTGTTTGCTTTTTGAAAGGTCTTGAAAACTGTTAAACAGATTTCCAACAGACAAACAGAGGAGGGGAACAGACATTCTTGTGGCCCTCAGAATGAATTTTAATCACCTTGAAGATCCTGACTTGTCATTTAGCGCCACCAGTAGGACAGTTTTTGATCACAGTTTTTGGAATTAGCCACATAGTTCAGAGACTGTAGCTTGATGATTCAGGTATTAATACACACCATCATTAGGCAAAAAAATGTTTTTGTTCAGTACTTTGGCTTATGGCCTTATACTCAAAAAACTAATTAGACTTCATCAGCATCAGTTGTCCTTTGGGTTTACTCCTAACAGGTTTTAGCTTTCTAATGTGCAAACAAACTGACATGATGAACATAATAATATATAGTTACACCATGGACATATTCGCCTCATAACTGATTATAAATATGATGTGATAATTAATTTTGATACTTGTTTTGGCCATCATGGGCCACAAAGGTATTAAAAGTGCAAAACGATTATGAACAGTGCAGCAAGCTTTTTCACACGGTGTATTCACTCCACACCATAATTAAGTCATTACCTGGACCACAGATGATGAGACAATATACTAAAATAGATTAGTTTCAGTTTGATAACGATTTGATTGGTATTTAAACACAGTCTCAACCCAGAGCATGAAATTCTGCACCAACGTGAGAGCTTTTGCTAATTTGCAATTCTTGTCTTGTGTGACTATTGTGCTAGTTGGATTTTTCACAGCCTGCAAGGATACAAAGCTATAGTAATGAAATAAACATTGACTCGAAAGCTGAATTCTAAAAAATATGTCTAAAAAATGTCCCCTGAAATATTTCAGAATGGATTGATCTTCAGAATCTCTGTAAATTAAGTACCAGCCGAAATACATTGAATAAATGGCAAGATCAGATGCAGGTGGCACATTTGACGATCCTATTAATAGCAGGGCTTGACCTATTTTTCACCTGAGAAATGTGGTGATTAAAAATTAAAATGTCCATTATATTCCATCACTTGCATTCTGACAGCTATTTCACTGACACAGTTACTGTCACTGAAGCTGAGACATGGCTCCTGGCAACTAGTGCAGCTGAACCTGTTGTGAACATATGGGCCTGAGGAAGGTTTTGTTTAACTGGATGCTCCATTACCAAACAGTCTACGAGGAACTGACAGGCAGCTAGTTATATCTCATTAAAAACCGCACGCTAGAGAAAATAGTAAAAACCTGCTGTCAGGTGTACCTTCACCGAAGTGTCTCATTGCTTATGAATTCAATCAAACATTTCTATCACTGAAATATAACTCAGCCTGTAAGTCTCATTACTCCAGAAGTAATTTCCAGGCAGCCGCTTGCTATACAGCAACAGGTCACAGATGATGTCAGTCAACACAGCTGTGCACTTTCTTTCATGATCAAATAGGAGCTGCAGTCCTAAGTCCTTGACTATTTGTCAGTCTTTGTAACGTGTGTGCGTTTCTGTTGTGCAACGGAGCGCAGTGATGTCATCATCCAGCTTTGTTTGTTTCAGAGAGGCCTGACCTTCACACAGTGTCACTCTGCAATCTGAAAGTGTGGCTTTGCAAACAAGTCTATTAGAGGTGTTGATGGTTTGTGCTGAATGTAACCAGAGAACCTGTGCCTCTTATTGTGCTTATTATTTTAGAAATTCTAAGAAAAGAAAACCTGTTTTTCTTCTCCATCACAAAGCAGACTATTGTACTTCTGTTTGGTCACACTGCAGTTTACAGTATGTAGCATCTTTTCTTAATTCAACACATGAAAACTATTCCATCCAGTCATCTCAGACAAAATGTGCTTTATTTTGATTTTGCACATGGTGTAACTAATACACTAGCTCCTAATCTGCTTTTTGGAGGACAAATCATTAGCACTGAGCCGCAGAGCTGCAGAGGAGAATGACACAAAGCTAATGGAGCAAACAAATTATGTCAAATGATCTAGAGTGGCAGACACTTTGTACCAGTTTACACTCCAACAAGCATGTTTCCCTTCGAGGCTCCACTGTTCCTTAGCATATAAGGAACACAGTGAGGTTTTGGTAAATATACTCTATAAGAATATTACTATGATTATGGAATTTAAGTTGCTATTTAGTACTACAAAGCTAGTTCATATAATTGCACTTTAGCCAGCATATGCGGTTTCTGGTACCTGGAAAGGCTGTGCAGGGATTGCATTGTATCTTTTTTATTGTGCAAAATTTGTTTTGAACAGTTGTTTCAGCTCATTGAGTTTTGTTTATGCATGGTTCTCTTTAAGTCCAACCACAGCATTTTAGTCAGGTTGAGGTCTGGACTTTGACTGGGCCATTGCAGTTCCTTGATTCTTTTCTTTTTCAGCCATTCTGTTGTAGATTTGCTGGTGTTCTTGGGGTTGTTGTCCTGTTGCAGTCTGGGCCAAGCTTTAGCTGTTGAACAGGCAGCCTGTCATTTCAAAACCCAGCAGTCAGTGGCTCTAAGCTCATATTCTTTAATGGTTTATTAGAAGTAATGCTTTTCTATTTGTGTACTGCTTCTTTATCTGTGCCTCCAGTGAACTGACTCCAGCAGTTGCTTGATTAAGCAAATGGTCTTAGCTAACCATAATGTACTGGAAGATTAAACACCTTGTGTTAGCCTTATTCTATGCTGTGGTAAAGTAAATACCGGTTCCCATCTGCAGCTGGATAGCATATACAGGAAAAGGCTCAAGCAAGGCTAATGCTGCAGAGAATCGAGATGGCATAGGCCAAGAAGCATCTGACTGTGGCAGTAATACATAGGAACTGTAGCTGTAATAAACACAGGCCCTAATTTGGAAAAAAATACAAATTCTACAGATTAAACTGGCATGAACATCTGAAGTGGTAGGCCTATTAAAAGATTTAGGTCTTGCAGAAACTGCCTTGTTATTCTTTGCAATTAATGCCCAAACCAAGGCTTTCAGCGTGGTTACTACGAGGATGTTTTGATTCTGTTTATAGTATGATTAAAGAGGGTTTTGGAGACAAAGATGGAAACTTGAAAGAAACAAATAATCCCACATGTTGTTCTATATTTTTTTCCCGTATGAATATCATTAGCCTCCTAAATGTGCAACATTAACAGTTTGGGTTATTTTGAAGGATTTGCAGCGGTATTGTGGACACTTCACAGCAAATCTTACATGTGCCATCTTGTCAGCCTTTGCCTTGGCATCTCTGCTCTCTTGCGTGCATCATCAGCCCTGCTGACTAGATAATGCTCTCATTTCCAAACTACTCACCCTGCAGTCCTCTCTAATGTTGGGCTATCACAGCGTCTGAATCTTTAATGCCCAGATGATATGTCCACAAAGGAAGTAGCCTGTTTAAATATGTACTCTATCCAGTTGTTCTGCCAGCTTCATTACCACAGTTATCTGTGCACAGCACGGGATTCATAATTTATGTTTCTCAAATATTCCCTCAGATGAGTAGACACATACACATAAATGCAAAGACACACTCTTGTGTCAGCTGAGCTACTCCAGATTAACCACACCAGAAATGTTCGTATGGAGAACGGTTTATATTTATCTATAAACGCATTTTCTTGATGAACACAAAAGTAGATCAAGGGGTCTGCAGTGCTTTGATATCGCTACCCACTGATTGTTAGGGTGTTTAGAATGCAAATACAGCTGTCTGCTTTTGCTGCATTTAGTTGTCTGGTGGCCGATAAAAGCAGGCTGCATTCACAGGCCCAGTGAGCTGTGAGTGCTTTCAAACAATGTTGACCCCTCAGTGCCTCCTCTTTTATCTGCGTACTTTACTGTCTGTGGCAAGGTCAATTACTGTAGCAATATTGATTATTTGGATTTTATTAAGGGTCCCCTTCAAGTAATGCCAAAGGTGAACAGCTTGGGAGGAGAAAAAACTCTCGCACAATTAGAAGACCATCCAGGACTGATGCGTTTGAATATAAATGGATATGAAAGTGGAGTACAAAGTGCTTTGTAGTATCATTGAAAAACACTTGTTTTCTTTATGAGTATGTGCTTTCTGATAAGTTGTAGAGACTCTAACGTCATGTTCTTACTGGTTGGAGTTACAGTACAGTAGGCATTTTATCTGCAGCAACCCCTTTTCCTCAGAATCCAACAAAATATGTAGCAGTGCCTTAATATGGTGTTGTAGTGTACTCGCCTCTCACCAATCCCTTTTGACCTTAAATGGGATTAGCTGTTTACAGTCAGGGCACAATGGAGGAATGGAGTCTATGGACAATGGGGTGGGGGAAAACAACTCTGATTGCTGAACTAACACAATCCCGGCATTCATGTGTTGAATCAAAACACTGCCGCACTGGTGGGGATAGCCACAGTGATGTGGCTTTTCTTGTCTAATACCACTGCATGTTCTTTTTGTCAGCAGATATGAATAACCGTAGATAGAATTTTTTGTATTTATTGTATTTTATGTTTCAGCTACTTTGTGTCTTCCTCTAGTTCATACTGTATTTATGCTTCCGTACATTGTGTAACATAACTGGTGCTTGGTCCAGATGTGCAGCTGCAGCAGGATACCATCAGCCATGATTTTAGTTGAGGCTCATTGCATCTTCATGAGATAAGGCTCCTGGCAACTGATTCTTTTAAAAAATTCATGACACATGCATGGTACAGTAACTGCAGCTGAAGGGTGGTTGAGTGATAGCACAGAGATATAGTGGAATTTATGGAAGTACAGACTAGCTAGATAAAAGTTAGCACTCAGGTGACACTTCCCATTGTGCACACTGAGGTTAATAAAGTGACACACATCTTACCAGAGGTGGCAACGCTATTTTTAGCTGTTAGACTTGAACAATTATAGTCCGAGTCAAGTTTAGTCCATTTCGAACCTTTACAGTTTTGGTAAGCTTTTGATTCTCCCCAAGATAATAAAGGAAAGGTGGTTGGATACTTGCATATGTATGGAAGCAGCAGGTTAGGACTACTGTCTGTTCCTGCTGAGATCAGACGGTGGTCACTATTTATGAAAAGTACTCTGAGGGTGATATATGAGTCAGTAACAAAGTTTTCAAAACTGCCTTTGAAATCTTTGAAAATAAAGTTGTAATATTTCTCCCCGCATGAACAAATCTTAGATTAGCAGACTACCTTAATATCCTGCTGACCTTCAATTGCTTATTCTCACCATCAGTTTTTCTGTATATTGCAGTGAGATAAGCAAATTATTGTCTCAGACAATGCCACAGCTAAGGAACAGATAATGTTATTCCTGCTGGATTTAACAAAGCAAGCTGCTAATTCTAAAACTACTGATGACTATTCACACATCTAATGTTTAGGAGTAACTGCCTACATTAAAGACAGATGACAAAGTAAAGTTCTGGTAAATACAGTTTTTCTTTTTTAAAATATAAATAAAAACAAAACAAAGCAAAACAAAAAGCTTGTGTGTGAAAGTTTCTATTCTTTCTGTTGCTTTGTGTCTTTTCAGTGAGCAGGATTGCTTTTATTATTTCCAGGAAATATTGTTCAGCAAAGCTGAGTGCATCAGGGCATTTGGTACTGTCGAAACGGTACTCACAGCAAGAATATTCCTGGTTTCAAACCGTGAGTCTGCAGATGGCCTTCCTGTGTGGAGTTTGCATGTTCTCCCTGTGCTTACATGTGTTCTTTCCAGATACTCTGGCTTCCTCCCATAGTCTAAAGGCATGTATTTCACTTTAACTGGTTATTCTAAACTGATCATTTGTGTGAATGTGCACTGTGCATTATTTATTAAAAACAAAAAACAAAAACTAAGCAAAATGTAGAAGCACTGTGTGAAATACATCCTTAGTGCTTCCATTAGGATAAACAGAAACCAGGTGCTGCTAATCAAACGCACTTTATTAACTGATCCTCTGCGGGTGAGAGCACCTCTATAGCAGCAGATGTGTTGGTAGTATTTGGTCTGGAGCATTCAAGTTTCTATTAACACAATGCCCAGGAGAAAAAACATCAGCAATGGTAAAGAAGCAATTGTTGCTGCCCATCAATCTGGGAAGGGTTATATGGCCCTTTCCAAACAATTTGAAGTCCATTATTCTACAGCGAGAAAGATTATTCACAAGTGAAAAACGTGGTCAATCTTCAGCTGTCAGTCTTCCCAGGAGTGAAAGTCCCAGCAAATTCACCCCAAGGTCAGACCAAACAACGCTTAGAGAAACTGCAGAAACCCAAGAGCTACATATCAGACTCCAGAGGCCTCAGTTAGCATGTTCAATGTTAAAGTTCCTGAAGATACAATCATAAAACAAATACTGAACAAGTATGGCATGTGTGTGGAGGGGGGGGGATGTTTGCAGCCACAGAACAGGGCACCTTGCAGTCATCAAGTTGACCAACTGTAGGCCAAAGTCAAATGTGAGGCCATCTTTCTGACAGCTAAAGCTTTGCAGGAACTGGGTCACACAGTATGACAATGATCCCAAGAACACCAGCAAAGTGTTGCAGTGCCACAGTCAAAGTCCAGACCTGAACCCGGTTGGAAAGCTGTGATTGGACGTTAAGAGAGCCGTGCATAAATGAATGCATGCAAACCCAAGTAATGAGATTGTGTAATATGTTGTGCTACTGTTCATCTCAGGCTGCATTTAACTGATTTTCAGACCTGGTAAAGACTAAATATATTTTTAAATTATATTCATTATATGTAAAGCTTGAAAGAACAGCAAGTGGGTATACTTCCTTTTTACCGTGACTATATGATGAATCAGACAGTACCAGCATGAAACATCCTACCAGAGTGTTTGTCTCATTTCTTAATTGTGTTTGGCCTGTTCCAATGAGATCCCACTATTAAATCTGCTGAACAACTTGGCATTACAGTTTTGTGTCACGGTGACAAACAGGTTGTCTCACATGCAAAAGTGTCCTGCTAGTACCAATGAGCAGTTAGTCATCCCTATCTGATATCTCCCTCTCTCTCCTTCCTGTCTTATTTGCCTGCTCACACCAATGAATAGAAACCTGACACCTTCAGAACAAAGGGACTGGTGATATGAGGAGATGAGATATGAGACAGGCAGCACAACCCACAGAGTGCCTGTGGCAGTTACTGTAATTGCTGCAGGCGATTAACTACTACCTAAATCACACACAGCTGCTAATTAGACATTCTCCTAGCACTAACGCCCCATACGGTGCTTATGTTGTGGACCCCCAATCATTTCACCTTCCTTCTTTCTCTGCACCTGAGGTAAATTTCCTACTGGTTGAAGTGCAGTCCATCAGCTGAAAATATTCTCTAAAAAGCCACAATCACTTTAGAAAATTAGTAAAATGTTTAATTATGTTATAAGTCAGCAATTTGTGTTTGAAAAAAAACAAAACAAAACACATAACATTTGTGCCAAGTTTGACACAGATAATTTCATATTCAACCTGTGTGACAGAAAATGATTAAATTTACCTCACAAAGGATTAGTCAGCAGTGGGTTTTTTCTCCTCTTGTGTAAATCCCATCAGAGCTGGCTTCATGCCTGGAATGTATTTGACAGGGTTTCAGGCTGACATAGAGATGGTGTGGTCATCTCTCAGTGCCACCTGTCAGTGATGACAGCCAATAACATGTCCCTGACCCCCTCCCTCCAATAACATCACAATATATAATAGGCTATAGTAGCCTTACTAAACACAGCATAATATTGCTATGTTACACCCTAAAAATGTCATTGGGGGCAGGTTTTCACAGTATGTTGAGTGTCAATAATAAATGATCACCAAAACAAACGCAACAGTGTTTGTTTTCTATTAAAGCTGCTCCCCTGTTACAGTGGACATGTTTGATTTGGCAGAGTTCTATGCCGGATGCCCATCATGACACCCCCATAAAGGGGGTTTTGTGTGTCTGGGATTGAACCAGCCACCTGTTAATCATTACACTATGGAGTCACTAGTTTGTTTTCATTACAGATAGAAAAAAAATAGTGATTTAGTAGCTTCAAATTTAACCACCTGCAAAAATTATGACGCTGACAAGACAGTCTCCCCTCACTGTCCTTTTAGTTGTCAAGTGCATCCAATCGTATCACATCAGCTTGCTCAGCTTTGAAATTGACCTTGACCAAATACCTGCACAGAAGACTCGTGTTCCAAGTGCAAGTTTCCGTATGTCAGCATGTCGCTGTCAGGCCTCTGCAGCTGTCATGATTCTGTTGCTCTCGTTAAGATCTCTGAGAGAGAGGAGAAACTACACATTTACATGAAGCTCTGGCAACTCTAAAATGACTAGTAAGCTAACAAGGATGCTGAGAAATATCATGGTGAGATTTTCTGAAGTTGGTGATATCCCACAGTAAAATTCACAAACATGCTGCATATGGTTGAGGTAACATAATCCTTGTTCAAACACCAGGTGATTGTTCCCTTAATGGACCCCAAACCCCATTATTCATCATTTGTAAATATTTGAGTGACTGAACAAGTTTTCAGAGTCTTGAGTAATGAGATTGTATCAGTGCTTCCATGCACTTCATGGTTCAGCTCTCAGTTATGAATAATATTTAACAGATTCATAAAGAATTTCATCACTTACAGTATAGTGACTCTTACCAATGCTACAGTGAACACTTAAGTAATGATAAGCTGAAGCAGATGTTGAAGCAGCTGAAGTGTGGTTTTTGTTGCCAGATAACAAAAATACTGTGTGATACAGTAGCTGGAACAGCGTGTTTACTGCCTGTTGTTAAATCAAAGTTACATGTGTATCAATTCTCATCCCGGGGGTTTCAAAATAGTCTACATACATCCACAACAACCACTGGCTGTCTATTAGGAAATTCATATTTTCTCAAGGGCATCTTAACACTGTAGTGACTGATGGAAAGTATAACCCGACAGTATTATTGTGGGTTTCATTTTGGCTTTCTATGGCAGCTGTAGGGTATCAGAGTCAACACAATCCAGTGCTGACCCATCACACCACAACAGCTGGCTGATTTCCGTGCTACAATTGACTCCGGGGATTTGGACATGTACACATCTGGCACGGTGTTGAATTCTGGTGTTTTCAATTCATGTAGTCTTGATATAATGTTTAGAGGTAGTATATGAGTGTGCTGGTTTGCTTTCCGGACCAGCAATTTATCCGATTGGTCCCTACTGAGATTTTTCTAAAGATTAAATGGATTTTTTCTTTAGCACTAACATGTGATTGATTATTCTTGTTCAGAAGCATATGACATGGACTGATAAGAGCTTTTATATAGTTAATTCTAATAAATCCTAAATACTCTTGATCTTTAAATTTAACTCCAGCCGTTCACTGGATTACCTGCACAAATGCTGGCTGGTGAATGCCAGTGTTTGTGCAGGTAACCTGTTGACCTTATCTGCACTTTGTGTTTTGTGATAATTAGTAAATGTTTACCTGCAGGCAATGACCTCTGCTGAATAGAATTTAAAACAATCAAATTTCATTACACACTGGAACTGGAACAAACAAGATTTACAGTTTACTGTGAACAGGTCCGTGCAGAATGGTTTTTCTGCTTTGGTAGCATATTTGAGATCTGAAAGATGGATTGGTTGCTAGTCAGATGCATTCCAGATGGTATTACATGGTTTATCAAAAGTTGTTTTTCTGCATTTGTAATTCCATCAGTTTTGACAAAATCCCCAACAAAATGCAGCCCCAGACCACGCCGGCGCCTCCACTGTCTTGCGTGTAGACACAACACTGGTCCACTTAGGAAGCAACACTTACATGCTGTTGTACAAATGGAATAGACAACTGGTGGAAATTATTGTCAATTAGCAAGACAGACACCACTTCTCAGTACCTTTACTTTCTGGCTGATGTTTTGGTCACTTTTGAATGTTGGTGGTGCTTTCACACTCGTGGTAGCATGAGATGAACTCTACAACCCACACAAGTGGCTCAGGTAGTGCAGCTCATCCAGGATGGTACATCAATGTGAGCTGTGGCAAGAAGGTTTGCTGTGTCTGTCAGCATAGTGTCCAGATGCTGGAGGTGCTTCCAGGAGACAGGCCAGTACACCAGGAGACATGGAGGAGGTCATAGGAGGTCAACAACCCAGCAGCAGGACCGCTACCTCCGCCTTTGTGCAAGGAGGAGCACTGCCAGAGCCCTGCAAAATGACCTCCAGCAGGCCACAAATGTGCATGTATCTGTACAAACTGTAAGAAACCAACTCCATGAGGATGGTATGAGGGCCCGATGTCCACAGATGGAGGTTGTGCTCACAGCCCAGCACCATGCAGGACACTTGGCATTTGCCCAAGAACACCAGGATTGGCAGATTCGCCACTGGCGCCCTGTGCTCTTCACAGATGAGAGCAGGTTCACACTGAGCACATGTGACAGAGTCTGGAGATGCCGTGGAGAGCGATATGCTACCTGCAACATCCTTCAGCATGACCGGTTTGGCTGTGCGTCAGTAATGGTGTGGTGTGGCATTTCTGCACAGCCATCCATGTGCTCACCAGAGGTAGCATGAC